>PVIH01018487.1:0-38320 GCA_004025045.1 Sigmodon hispidus | reverse complement strand
ATCCTCTCCAGCATAGGCTGTCATCTGTGCCTTTTATCTTAGCCAATCTAACAGGTGTTAGGTGGTATCTCAAAGTTGTTTTGATTTGCATTTCTCTGATGGCTAAAGATGAAGAGCACTTTTTTAGGTGCCTTTCAGCCATTCGTAGTTCCTCTGCTGAGAATTCCCTTTTTAGATCTGAACCCCATTTTTTGATAGGATTATTCAAGGTTTTTGGCTCTAAATTTTTGAGCTCTTTATATACCTTAGAGATCAGTCCTCTATCACGTGCACGGGTATGCGCCATGGGTCCAGGGAGGTGCTTCCATATGCAGTGGCGCAGGGTTTATGTAGCCACGCCCAGGGGCGTGCCTCCGTGCAAGGTGCATCCCACCTGGGCCAGAAGTGGCTCAGCTAGGTGGAATGCCAGGAATCCTTACAGTGTCATCTTCAGGAAGGAAGAAAACCTAAGAGGCCTGAGGAGCGGAGCTAGAGCCTCCACTGTCGCACATCTGGCTCACTCTGCCCTCAAAGGCTTGCTAAGTACAATAGCACAGTTCCATATCATCCAAACCAGTTCAGTTGGGTTTTCTATTACTTGATGCCCAAATAGCTCCCCTACTCAGGGAGCAGCATGACAGTCTGCTCTGCTTGTTCACCTCCCCTTCTTGAGGCCTGCAGGCCTTCCCACTTTTGACCTCTACTGTACCTGCACAGAGATAGCTTGCCTTTCAAGGCCTGGGGCCAGCAACATGCCACATGCCCAGTTCTCTCCCTACTTCCCAACCCCTGGGTAGGGGTTCTAAGTAAACTTGGCACTTGTTTTGGTCAGGTCACTTGGGTTCTTGCAATACTCACTCCATGGTTCAGGCAGCCATGACTGGCGGGGAGGTGCTAGCACAATGACAGGCCCTATTGGTTCCATTGCACCACTGTACCTCATTTCCTTCTTCTTTTGGTAAGGACTTCATATGGAGGAAAAGTCACTGTAGGAGGCCATCATATAGACCAGGCTGGATTTGAACTCCTGCCTCTGCCTCTTGAGTGCTGGGATTAAAGGGGTACACCGTCACTTGTGTTTTCTTACAGCAGCACAAACAGACTGAGAAACCACCACTAAAATTTTGAACTGATAATTTAAGAAACTCAATAATTACATTTTAGTCCCCACTGTGGGATATTTGTACACTGTGTGAAATGTATTTCTGTGATTGGTGTAGTAAGAAACTAAACAGCCATCAGCTAGGCAGGAAGTATAGGTGGGACTTCAGGGAAAAGATTGATTTCTGGGAAGAAGAAGGCAGAGTCAACAGCCAGATACAGAGGAAGCAGCATGAGCAGTATGGAGAGATGAGGTAATGAGCCACGCAGCAGAACATAGATTAAAATAAATTGGTTAATTTAAGTTATAAGAGCTAGTGGGACAAGCCTAAGCTAAGGCCCAGCTTTTGCAATTAACAAGTCTCCATGTGATTATTTGCACGCTTGGCAGTCCCAATGAAAAGGAATCAATTGAAATTATAAATAGTATGTATGACTGTATGTTACACTCTGGAGTGTTTGTCTAAATCAAGGTCTCTGCCACTTCATGTGGAATTGGCTGAGATATTTGGATGATATTTGTAGTCATAGGTGGGACCTTGGATCATAAAACAGAAAGACTGAAGCCCATGGAATCAGCTAGGGCAAAGAAATGACTGAGCGTTTACATCTAGGCACAAATTGTTGCCTTTATACCCCTGTGACCAATCCCAGGCTCATATGACACTGTGCTTGGGCTGCTGGCTGTTTCTTATTGGACAAGGATTATTAGTTCCAGGCCTGAGCTAGAGTTAGCCATCTGAGACAAGGACATGGCCTTGTTCAGAAAAAGGCGCGTGGTCATAAGGAATCAATTTCCCTTTCCTGCCTTCTCAGAGAAATAATATGTCTAAGAACTATGAAATTAAATTATGGCTGTTTGCAAGTTAGATTTTGTAAACAGGAGAAGTACTAAAATTTATGAAAATAGTTTCTAGAAATTAGGTTAAAAATAGTTTCAATGGGAATATACTATTTTTGTTGGAAAAAAAACCTTTTTCTTGAAACTAGGTCTTTCTTTGTAGGCTGGTTGGCTTGGAACTCACTATATAGAGCAAGATGGCTGTAATGGATGCTAGATGGACTGTGGACTTCAAAGACACATGTAAATGAGCTTCCCAACATGGATAATTAAGGGCTGCAGCTGAGCTGACAGGCACAGTGTGATGGTTCTAAGACAGTCTGTTATTAGAAGGTGTGCTGAAATCTTCGAGCTGAACTGTTATGACCTATAGACCGTGTTCTCTTAGTTTATAAGCACAAATACAACCAAAGGTTAACACTGGTTCCCTGAGTGGGAACAGGGATGAGGGCCCCTGCCTTACCCCTCAATTCTCTAAATGTCTGAGCATTTTCATGTAAGTTAAAACAACTGGATCTCTTTTGCAAACTCACAATACGTGTTTGGTAAGTGTTACATAAATTACATTGAATTAGGGCAGCATTGTACTCAGAATCATAAAGTTATTGGTTTGTGTAATAGAGATGGCCTGCTCTTCCCCATTCAGATGCTTTTCAGATGAGGGGAAATGCCAAAATAGAAAATTCTACATTATGAGCCAGGCTGTGTTTTGTTATACATGCATGTTAGGCGTGTGGCTTTGGGTAAATGGTTTTCCTATTCTGATCCCATTTCCCCAGCTGAAAATAGGGATAACAATGCTTCCTTTATATTGCATAGAATTTTCTATGAAAGAAGTTTGAGCATGACCACGGAAACATATACCAGACTTTTTCTTTTGGGCCACCAATGAGCTCCCAAATCAGGACACAGACTTAATATTAGTTTTGAATACTCGGCCTAACTTAGGCACATTTCTGGCTAGCTCTTTTAACTTAAATTAACCTGCATCTCTTTATCAACATTTTTGCCTCTGGGTTTTTTACCTTTTCTTTCTGTATGTTTACTCTGTGCCTGCTGCCTTGCTCGAACCTCAGCATCTCCCTTGCTCTCTCCTCCTCCTCCTCCTTTCTCTTTTATTCTTCTCTCAAACCTAGACTTCTCCTCCCATCGATTCCCTCTTCCCGCCAGCCCCGCCTATCTTTTCTCCTGCCTAGCTATTGGCCATTAAGCTCCTTATTAGACCAATTGAGTGCCTTAGGCAGGCAAAGTGAGACACATACAACACATCTTTACTTAATTAAATAAATGCAGCACACCTTTACACAGCTGCAATAATATTCTGCAGCATAAACAAATGTAACACGTCTTTGCCTGGTTATAATAATATTCTACCACAGGAACGCCCAGCTTCTTGGAAGCTGCATAACTTTCCATGACTCACTGCTGCAGTTCAGAACCAGAGGCCTGCATCTTTATGCAGCAAACATCTTCTCTTAACTCTGATGCAGCGCAGTTTGATTGGCAGCACTTTTTTTTTTTTTGTATCCTCATGGCATACAAAAGGAAGTGGACACTTGAGACGGATGGAATTCTGTGGTTTGGCCGGGCAAGTAGGTTTCACTCCTTATTCCTCAGCCTTTCTATCGTTGCACTAGGAATAAAGATACTTTATACAATTATTATGCTGAGTAAACATGATCAAGTGTGCAAATTACTTAGTAAATGCTCAGTATACAGCAACGCTGGTATTTTTATATAAGCTGCCAATAATGAGCATGGAAGCCCTGCAGTCTGTAAAGGTCCAATAGTGGGGTTCATTCACCCATTCCTTCCCATTTTTAGTACAAAATAATGGGTCTTCCTCTGGCATTCTTATGAAATTATATTCTGGTGTTATTCCTAGTACCCTCCCTTGTCTTAGTTGCTTTTCTCTCGCTATGATGAACACTATGACTAAAGGCAACTTGGAGAAGAAAGACTTTATTTCATCTTACAGCTCCACATCCTTGATCATCTCTGAAGGAAGTCAGGACAGGAGCTCAGACAGGGCTGGATTCTGGAGGTAGGAGCTGATACGAAAGCCGTGGAGGATGCTGCTTAGAGGCTTGCTCAGTTTGCTTTTGGAGTGGCACTAAGGACCAATGGCTCGGGGTTGTACTTTTCACAGTGAGCTAAGCCTTCCCACACCACTCATCAATACAAAAAGTACTTCAGTCTTGCCCCAGGCCAATCTGGGCATGTCCTTGATTGGGTTCCCTTCCTGAAGTGGCTTTTGCTCCTGTCCAGTTGACATAAAACTCACCAGCACACTTGCCGTCTGCATTCATGTCATATGTATTGTGTTGTATTGTATTGCTCTCTTCTCCACCTTGCTATATTTATGCCTTTCTGCTCTCACTGTCTCCATTCTATAGTTCTCTCTCTCTCTCTCTCTCTCTCTCTCTCTCTCTCTCTCTCTCTCTCTCTCTCCCTCCCTCTAGCTCAAAGGTTCAAGCCTTAGATCCATGCTTAGTTGATTTTTTTGACGGGTGAGAGATAAATGTCTGATTTGATTCTCCCATAGATGGACATCGGTTTCCTAATGTCATTTGTTGAAGAGATTATCATTTCCCCTATGTAAGCTTTTGACACCTTTGTCCAAAACTAGATGGCTGTAGTTCTGTGGGCTTACCTGCTCCGACCCGAGGGGCGTCAACACGGGAGACCACCTACGAGAGAGAATGAAGGGAAGGGAGACACAAAGGAAGGCAGCAGGACAAAGGGGATTCTGATCGAGCTGCGATTTATTACAATTCTATACATGCTTATATAGTTCCAAAGCAGAATATGGGGAGGGGGTAGTCATCAAACACCTGCAGGAAGCCAGCCAGGGGAAGCAGAACGTTGGCAAGGTGACTGGTCTTGTTTTAGGGGAGGGTTGCTAGGTATCCTAACTGTAGAATGTTCTTGTTATTCTATTCTTTAGAGTTACCTTAGAGGGCTGCTAAGTAACCTACCACAGAATGTTCCTGTTATTCTATTCTTTATAGTTACTTCTTAGTTACTGTTAAGCAAACCAGAACATCTGTTTTACTTTGGGAGAACATCTACTTTACTCAGGGTCGTGCTGGCTCAGTGATTGGTTTCTCAGTAAGTCCCCATGGTAGCCTTTAGCTAGAGGCCTAGAGGCTCAAGCCAGGGTCTTGGTCCCTGACACTTACCTTTGGGTCCTCTATTATTCCACTGGTCTAATGTCTGGTTTTGTGCCGGCATTGTGTAGTTTTTGATACTATGGCTGTGTAGTATACTCTGATATGAGGTGTGGTACCCACATCATAGTTCTTTCTTATCAGAACTGCTTTGACTATTTTGGGTCCTTTGTGCTTCCATATAAATTTCAAGACTTTTATTTAATTTCTGTGAACAATATAATTAGAATTCTGATGAGGTTTGTGTTGAATCTGTAGATCTTTTTAAATAATATAGTCATTTTTATAACATGAACTGGGTCAATCCTTGAGCATGGGAGGTTTTTCCCTCTCCTGGCTTTTATAGCTCTTTCTCCAGCATCATAAAAGTTTCATTGTAGTGGTCTTTTATCTCTTTGGTTGTAATTATTTTTAGTTTTTTTCTTTGTCCTGAAGGTATTGTGAATAAAATTCTCCTACCCTAATTTCTTTATTAGCATATTTATTGCTGATATACAGAAAAGCTACTGCTTTTTGTATATGGTTTTTCTATATTCTCCCTTGCTGAAAATGTTTATCAGATTTATAGTTTTCATGTGGAGTTATTAAATATATGATCATGATGCTTCTGCAGACACAGATGCCTTGCTTGCCTCCCGTCATTATTTGACACCCTTGGTCTTATTACTCTGTTTTATTACTTATTACTAAGGCATCAAGCACCATATTGAATACGAGTGGTGAGAGTAGGCACTCTTTATCATTCTTAATTTTAGGGGAGATGCTTTCTTTCCCCTTTCCTTGCTTAGAATAATGTTAACTACTTACTGTTTTGTTCTATGTAACCCTTATGATGTTGAAACATTTCTTCTCATTTAATTTCTTCAGGGCTTTTTTTTTTTTAAATCAGGAATGAATGTTGAACTTCATCAATAGCCTTTTATTTTTTTATAATTATTATTATTATGAACAAAGCAGTCACACTTTCTGTCCTTGTATATCCTTATTCAAGGTCCCTTCCCCCTCCTGCCACATCAGGTCATTCTTTCTTCTCCACAACTCCCCATCCCCTCCCTGGGCAGGCAGCAGACAGTCCCATGGTCCCACTGACCCAATATTGCTTAGTTCAGTCTCCACTCCTGGCAGGTCCAGCTTTCTCCCCCTCTCCCTCAAGAGTGAGTCAGGTGTTCCTCTAAGGATAGTGGGATCCAAGGAGTTAGTTCAGGGTGTTTCTGATCCCAAGCTGTTTAGTGGTTGTGGTTTGCAGCTTGGGCATGCTTTGCTTTTTTCTTGTTTGTTTGTTTGTTTAGAGACCACTAATGAGTGAGTACATCCCCTGCTTATCTTTCTGAGTTTGTGATACCTCGCTCAGGAGGATATTCTCCAAGTCCATCCATTTGCCTGCAAATTTTAGGATATCATTTTTTTCTTACTGCTGAGTAGTACTCCATTGTATAGATGTACCATAGTTTGTTGAGGGACATCTAGGTTGTTTCCAGGTTCTTGCTATTACAAATAATGCTGCTATGAACATAGTTGGCTAATACCTTTGGAGTATGACTGTGCATCTTTAGAGTATACACCCAGAAGTGGTATTGCTGGGTCCTTGGGGAGATTGATTCTCAGTTTTCTGAGAAACCGCCATACAGCATTCCAAAGTGGCTGAACAAGCTTACACTCCCACCAACAATGGAGGAGTGTTCCCCTTGCACTGCAACCTCTCCAGCATAGGCTGTCCTCTGAGTCTTTTATCTTAGTCAATCTAACAGGTGTCAGGTGGTATCTCAAAGTTGTTTTGATTTGCATTTCTCTGATGGCTAAAGATGAAGAGCACTTTTTCAGGTGCCTTTCAGCCATTTGTAATTTTTCTGCTGAGAATTCCCTTTTTAGATCTGAACCCCATTTTTTGATTGGGTTATTCAAGGTTTTGGACTCTAAATTCTTGAGCTCTTTATATACCTTAGAGATCAGTCCTCTATCACTTGTAGGGTTGGTGAAAATCTTTTCCCATTCTGTAGGCTGTTGTTTTGTCTTATTGACAGTGTCCTTGGCTTTACAGAAGCTTCCTAGCTTCAGGAGATCCCACTTATTGATTGCTGGTCTTAATGTCTGTGCCACTGGTGTTATATTTAGGAAGTGGTCGCCTGTGCCAATTCGTAGAAGTGTATTTTCCACTTTCTTTTCTATCAAGTTTAAAGTGGCTGGGTTTATGTTGAGGTCTCTGATCCACTTGGATTTGAGTTTTGTGCAGGGTGACAGGCTCAGAACTATTTGCATTTTTCTACACACTTCCATCCAGCTATGCCAACACCATTTGTTAAATATAGTATCATTGAATATTTTGGGCCTCTTTGTCAAAGATCAGGTGTTCATAGGTTTTTGGGTTAATGTCTGGATCCTCAATTCTATTCCATTGGTCCACAAGTCAGTTTTTATGCCAGTACCAGGCTGTTTTTTATTACTGTAGCTCTGAAGTATAACTTGAAGTCGGGGATGGTGATGCCTCCTGAGGTTCTTTTGTTGAGTAAAATTGTTTTGGCAATCCTGGCTTTCCTGTTGTTCCAAATGAAACTGAGTATTGTTCTTTCAAGGTCCAAAAAAATATTGTGTTGGGATTTTGAAGGGCAGTGCATTGAATCTGTAGATTGCCTTTGGTAGAATTGCCATTTTTACTACGTTGATCCTATGACTACCCCTGGTTCTTCTCACCCCGCCCCACCCTAAACTTCTCCATCCCATTGGTTTTCTCTCTTAGCTTCTCATCCTCATATAACCCTACTGTTTTTGGCTATTCTCTCTCTCTCTCTCTCTCTCTCTCTCTCTCTCTCTCTCTCTCTCTGTCTTCTTTTCTTGCCCCCTCTCTTTTGTCTCCCCCTTTCAGTCTCTTCCCATATTCTCTTTGTCTTTATCTCTCAGCACCCACCCATACCTCTCCCTGCCTCTTCTCATGGCCAAGTTCAATCTACTATTGCCTCTCTCTGTGTGGACTCTTCCAGATACCTCTGGCTGTTTCTCCCCTCATAGCTACAATTAAAAAACAAAAAGCAAAATCCCTTCCCCCAAACATACCTTGGAGTGGTCATGTCATAACCAGGTCATGTGGAAGCAATTTCTAGTTCACAGTTTTATCTGGACACCTACCACCCTACTCTTGAAGAAAAAAAATAGTATGCTTGTGGTAAAGCAATCTTGATAAAAATAACACTAAATTCAAGTAGCTTATTGCTTAGAATTTGGTACTAAAAAAGTAGTCCTGAATTCAAGGCATAGGTGTGAGTATGAAATCCTTTTACTTTTGCTTTCTACAGCCTAGATGCTGACCCCACAGCAAGCTACCTCTGGAGCTTCCTCCATTTTTAGGCTTGGACTTCATATATCAGTATCTATTCAACAGATCTTTTTGAGAATGCGCAGGTATGAACCTATTAGCAAGCAGAAGGTACCACCTGTCAGGTAAGTGGCAGGCTTGTTTCCTCACCATAGTAACCATTCTGGAGGCTTCTGCTTTCCAGTTACTGGGGTTGGTAAATACATTGCTCAAAGTAAAGGCTTTTATGCTTGTGCCCTGCAGAGAGGGTTTAATTTGTATGATCCCTCCTGTGGAGAGAAGAGTGGAGTCCTTGTTAAATGTTTCCAACAGAAAGGGCACAGATCAAGCTCTGCTATAGATCCCGGTCTGTTATTTAGAACCAGTGGCTTGCGTGGAGCTGGATCTGAAGGTATCCTCTTGTGGGCACAGGTGTGTCTGTAGGAGCCTTCTTTTGTTTGTATAGTGTTAGCATATCAAGAGGATCTTGTAAATGAGATTTAGTATCCTAAATTTCCTTCATTTCCTCATCCACTCTGGCACACCACAGCCTACTTTCCTAACAGGAACTAAATGTTTGATCTTTATATCATTTATTGGCTTTTCCAAATGTCAGTCAATATAACCAGCCTGTCCCACAGGTGTTAGGTTTCTAACTTGGGACAAAAGGCTGAGGTGCCTATTTAACATCCCAAAGTGAACTTACCTGGATGCCAGTTTCTTCCCGTACCCTTCAGTCCCCAGTGGTTACAGGCCTCCCTAGCTGGCATACTCCACCCTGAACTTCTCCAGCCTGGGCTCTGGTATGCTCTTCCCTATAGAATCCAACCATTTTTGCTTACCAGCTCTCTTTGCATCTTTGGGCCTCCTGGCTGCTGCTTCTATCTGGTTCTCCTCTGTCCACTCTCTCTTCTCCTCTCCCCTTCCCACCTCTCTCCTCACATGGCACATCTCAGTCTGCTCATGTCCATTCTAGACTCTCCCAGATGATCCTGTGTCTGCCTCCGGCTGAGCTCTCCACATGTCTATATCAACGTTCTTCTCCACCATACCTAGAAGCACTCATATTTTTCCTCTCCCTTCCTTTCTTCCTTCCTCCTTTCCTTTCTCTTTATTCATTTGGTTCTAAAACCTGGGACCAGTTATGTTTCTTTCCTTTTTATCTGCTTTCTATTTATTCCACGGGAATGAGGATCATCTAGAATCACTTGTGACCCTCCCTTTGGCTCTCAGACTATTGAAATGATGGTCCCAGGAAATGGAAATTTCCAATTCCAAGGAGAATTTGTCTTCCTGAGAAAAATTTGCATTTTTTCAGACCACCTTTCAGGAGCCTAGCAATGACGGGTCAGTGACAGGTGGAACCACATTTTGACCAAACTGCTTGGGTCTGTATGTCATTCTGGTGCTATTTGTAAGGATTCCAAAGATAGACCTGAAACTAGGGCTGCTAAATCTCTTTGTTTTTTCCCCAGTGTGAGCATATTGAATAGATCTCTTTTTTTTCTGCTTCTCCATATTGCCATGGGTCCTTTAATTGTGTTGTTGAGAACAGGTGACGGAATCTGGCTTGTTGAGTCCAGCCAGAACACAGGCTCTGGCTCTATTTTTTTATTTTTTTTTAACTTTATTATTTATTTATTTGCCTTGGTGTTTGCCTGGAACTGGAACTACAGACAGTTGTTAGCTGCTATGTGGGTGCTGGGAATTGAACCCGGGTCCTCTGGAAGAGCAGAGGGTGCTCTTAACCGCTGAGCCATCTCTCCAGCCCCCAGGCTCTGGTTCTAATAATTCTGGTAATACTACCTCTAAGTTTTGTAGACTTTTCATTTTGAAATAATCTTACCTAAAAAAAAAAAAAAAAAAAAACTTACAAAGAATTTTTATATGCACTTCGTAATATTCTCCAAGTAGCAACATCTTGTATAACCAAGTAATTTTTGAGGATTAGGAAAATCTTCTATGATGGATCAGCTCAGAATGAAAACGGTTTGGGTTCAGACATTGACAAGTCTCATTGCCTCCTTGGCCATTCATTCTCCATGTTCGCAGGTCACTGTGAATCTTCTTTGCAAGTTCTTCATGGATTTACAGTAAATAGCACATGTAACCTGCCCTCCATAGCTGTGGATTTTGCATTTCTGGATTCTATTGTAGGCTGTGGATTGAAAATATTTTTTAAAAGTTATGAAATTATGATTACTTTCACCTGTGGACAGTTAAGGACTGTTTTGTGAGGCCCCAAACTAAGGATGGGTATTTGAAGTAGGAGACAGCTAACTGCATTTATTACTGAATTTACCTGTTAGCTTTTGCTAGTTTCAGGCCAGAAAGAAACAGATAATTGTATTTCCTGCTACTACTTTGCCCTTAGCCTTGTGGCCAGTTCAAAGCTCCAAGTTGCTTCTCTGCTTCCTTTATAAGGAAGCGGTGACAGGAAGTCTGAGGATTGATGGCTGAAGTGTTAGTGTGGAAACTTTGAAGCTTCATCTTTGAGAATCTACCTCCGTCTACCAAGTCTCCTTGCTTATTTCAACAGGTCTTTTCCTTCACATGGGAATTGGTGGTCAGTGGCCAAAACTGCCTCAGGTTCTTCACGTGGTACATAAGAAGATGCTGAGAAGACAGTCCTCCAAGACTAGGTAAACTACATCTCAACCTTCCCTGTGGGAAGGCATCTTGAATGGCTCAGCCTGACCCATTTGGCCCATTGCTCCATTTCTGTAACTCCTAATTATTGCCTCATTGGACCATGGAACAGAACAGTAAAGATGGCAGGTTTTCAGGGTGGACAGCCCTGGGCTCCAGTCCTACCAGGTGTGTCTGAGCCTGAGCATGTTTTGTAACCTTTTATGTTCTCATGCCCTAACCATGTTACTCATGGGAGAACAAGCTAGCTGTGGGAGATCCTGGGCATCCATCCAGGGTAATAGGGACCGTGTTACAGAGTCACTGCAACTTCACCACAGAGTTTGAATGAAGAAAGCCTCTGCTTGAGGTCTCCTACGTGCGCATTCACTAGCGAGCCGGTACAGCTGATGCATAGATGGATCACTGATGGGACCCTAACTCTTGCCTCCTCTGTGCCCCATCAACAAACAGAGTTGAATCTGGGACAAATTCCATTCTAGTGGTAGGATTTTCTGAGTCACTTGTTAAGAATCAGCCAACCTAGATTCCTCTCAGACACAGGATGTTTTAATGAACCAGACAGGAGGAAATCCGCAGGGGTCAAGTATTTCAGTATGGCACTCATCTAAGTAGACTCTTTAAATTATTTTAGCCCATTCATGTATGTTAAGCAAACTATTGATTTTATCAGTGAAAGCACAGGTCAACAGACATCCATTATGCTAATGAAAAACCCTCAGGTGCTGGCTAGAAAATATTTAAATAGCAGAGGATCTTGTAGTGGCCTGTTCTGAAGTGGGGCTTTCTAATTCAAGGCCAGCAAACTCTGGAGTGTATATTCCTAATTAGGGCAGTGACTGGCACATGGGTATGGCCTAAAACCACATTTATAGAACAAAGATATTGAAGATACTTGAATGTAAATCACAGGCGACAGAATGCCTTTTGTGCTTTGTAAAAGGACAAAAAAACCCACCCACCTTGCACTGGTATTGCCAGAGGATTTAATTAGGAGGAAAGAGTAATGCAGACAGAAGTGGTCAGCCTCAGAGTGTTGGCCATTATTGTTCTCTTGGCTTGGACATACATATTCAAAAGTGTCCTTGCTTTTGGTAAGAAGTTGAATGTCTTTTCATTGTTATCTGAAAGTTTAACCAAAGACTTGAATAATATCAAAAGCTGTAATTCTTGACATCCAAGAATTATTAATATCTTCAGTTAAAATTCATCTGTAATTCAATAAAATCTCTCTAAACTACTACCCTGCTGCCTGCTGTATCTGTTTTGAAAACACATGGATAGGGCTGGAGAGATGACTCAGCGGTTAAGAGCACTGACTTTACTTCTGGAGGAACTGAATTCGATTCCCAGCATCCACATGGCAGCTAACAACTGTCTGTAATTCCAAGATCTGATACCCTTACACAGTTATACATGTAGGAAAAACACCAATTCACGTAAAATTAAAATAAATACTTAAAAAAGTTACAAAAAAGAAAACACATGGATAAACTTTTCTCAGATAGAAAGCTTTCTATAATATTTAAAGCAGATTGTTTTATTTTATTTTTATTTTTTTCCTGTAAAAAAAATTTTATTCTTTGTAGAAATAAATTCCCGCCTCAACAATCTCCCTTGTCTTTATCCATAGCAAAATACATAGCTGCTCCCTGCAGAGGGGATGACAACAGTCCTGGTTGTCCACTGGAGATGAAGAACTTGCTAGAAGGCCTTAGTCCCATGTCCTAGAGTCAGCTGTCATCCTCCTCCTCTTCAGACTCTTCCTCTGACTCATCTGTGCTCTCAAGCAGGTCATTGTCCATGTGCTGGAATCTTCCCGACTGGGCATCCCACATGTATCTGATGGTCACTTTGAATTCAGCCATCTCATACCCAAAAAGCTTCAAGATACGAGCCTGCTCTGGAGTCAGCACATCACCCTCCTTGCATACTTCGTAGTCAGACAGCAGGGTTACCACACCTTTCTTGAGGGCAGTGGGCAGGCCCAGCTGCCTCAGCTGCGGCTCCATGTAATGAGGGAACTGCCTCAGGGGCCCTGGATCCAGGCTCACAGTTAAAGTTGCTTTGTTCTCAGCTGGAGCAAAATCCATTTCTGTGTATTTTGTGAACCACTCGTTCACCTCCTCCTTCGTGCAATTGGTAAAGAGGAGCCCAACTTCACCCCTCAACTTCTTGCTGACCTGGTGCAGGTTGTCTTTGCATTCATCCGATGGGCTTCGACCCAAGGCCACCATCATCACCTTGTTTTTCCCAAAAAACATCCGGCTGTGCTTCCAGGCATTCCGTATGTCCTTCAGCTTGCTGTTCCTCATGTTGGCCACAGAGAAGATGAAGAGGTACTTGTAGGTGTCCACACATTTCCGCAGCTCTTCTATCAGGTTCTGCTTCAGTTCCAAGCCTTTCTTGGCAGTTTTTGTTAAGGAAACTTTCTTATCTCGCTTGGATTTTGGCATCGTTCTGAAGACACCAGATTATTTCATTATATATTTTTTCCATGAGCTTCTTCATTCCCCTGCCCTACAGAAGTTTATTCTGACATAATAATCTTGATGATCCCTTATTGACTTCCTTATATTTTCAACAAGATATACAGAAATTTCATAATTGGTTTTATTTTCTATGACTTTAAAGCTCTATTAAAAACATTATCAAGGTTGGCTACTGTTCTAATTTTTTGTGTGTATGATGTATGTGCACATATGTTTACAATTGATCAAGATAATTGTATGGCTTTATGGTGGTACATAACTGCAATACCAACTCTTAAGAAGGCTGAGGAAACAGGGTTATGACTATGAGGCTAGCTTGGGCTACATAAGGAGACTCTGCCTCAAAAAACAATCATGCTATATTTTAACCAGTACATAAAAACAAATATTAAGCTGGTATTAGAAATATAATAAAATCTACGTGTCTAGGCAAATCACTTATTTCATTTCTAGATTAAGATATTAACCATCAGCATCATGCTGTTTTGTTGTATGTGTGTGTTTGTGCATGTTCGTGTGTTTGTGTGTGTGTGTGTGTATGTGTGTGTATTGGTATGTGGGTGGGTGTGTATCTGCCTGTGTGTGGAGGACAAAGGCAGCCGCAGGTGTTGGTCCTCAGGTCCTGCCCATCTTTTATGAAATAGGGTCTCCCACAAGCCTAGAGCTTTCCAGGGGAGGCAAGCTGGCCCATCTGTCTCTGCCTGGGGTGGCAACTGCATGCCACCACCCACCCCTCACACCTGTGTTTTCATATGGATCCACTTCACTAAGCCATCTCTGCAGTCCTATAGCACTTTCTTATTAACTCAATTTTTGGTATTTTGTGATGTTTTTACTACATTGCTCAAAGCTAACCTTGAACGCATAATCCCCCTGCCTCAGCCTTCTGAGTGCTGAAAGTATAGGCATGCACTGCTGAGTGATTTAGTACTTTTTTTGTATTGATTTTCCAAGCTAAGAAACAAGATGGTTTGTGTCTAATGGGAGAAGAAGGAGTTTTGCTAATGGTGGAGAGCACTCAACTATCCGAAACCTGGACATTTCAAGAGGTATTTTAACAGTTGGTGAGAAATGACTTGCAAGCTAGTTTTCAAAGGCAGTGAAATTATTATTTAAATCACCAGCTCTGATAGAATTGGTTTACAGACTGCATCTGGCAAAGGGGCCATGACTAGCTGAGGCACCGCAGATAGCAGAGGGCTGTGAAATGTAACCTAAGCAGGGACCGTCTGCGAATGTGAAGCAGCACATTTGCTGCTCAAATGTTTTTCTCCCTTACGATGGATTCTTTGATTATTTACCATATGATGCGTTAAAAGTATGTAATTTTTACATAGTAACTTAATTTACCAACTGAGAATGCAAAGTGCTTGTTAGAAAATGGACTCGGAGCAGAGAGAGGCGCAAGCATCTGTCCCTTAAGGGGGGAGCTTCAGTCTGGTTGTGTGTTGAGGCACATCAGGCCACAGGGTAACTATTGCACAAATTCTACTTGATCTTATAATAAAAACCCAGAGCCAGATACTGGGGGAAAGCTGAAAGATCAGAGAGACAGAGGAACAAGCCACAGCCGCTTCTCACCCAGCCATTCCTCAGGCCCCTTCAGGAATCTTCAGACTGCAAGCCTGAGTCCTCAACATTATGCTTCCTCCTTCCTACTTTATAGGCGCTTTCTCTGCCCAGCCATTTTACTTCTTGGTTCAAACTTCCTACTGCTGGAATTAAAAGCCTATGTGTTTCCAAGTACTGGGAACAGAGGCAAGGGATCCCAAGTGCTGGGATTAAAGGTGTATACCACCACCACCTGGCTCTGTTTGGCCTTGAACTCAGAGATCTGCCTCTGCCTCCTGAGTGCTAGGATTGAAGGTGTGTGTCACCACTCCCTGACCTCCATGGATAACTCTGGCTGGCTCCGCCCTCTGATCTTCTGGCAAACTTTAATAGATACAAAATGTATCACTAGAGGTGACCACTTTTGTCTTTATTTGAAAACATGGCTTAAGTGTATGTGGATGCGTCAATCGTCAAGGCTGAAACCCACTGCCTATACCTTCCTTTCCTCCAGGTTTCTGGTTGGACTCGGAGGCCTGGTGAGGCAGCCACCATCTGAGTCACAGGATGCCATGCTTCTGCTGTTTGGGGCAGTAAGATCTGTAGTTACTAGACTTCCTGCTCTGTGTCCCTTGCCCCTTTAGTTTCCCGACTCTTGGGCCAGTTCCCGACTCAGCTACCTCCCACAATTCCATGCTTTTCCCACCTCCCACAATTCCATGCATTTCTAGCTAATAATAAATCCCATTTTTGGCACTTGGCTTCTTTGAGAAAAAACTTATAGAATAAATTTAATAAAAAGGTTACACTTTGATGTCTAGGCATGTATTCAGCAAGTACAGACTCATACAAGAGGGTGGATGGGACGTAACTTCTGAGCTGACACTGTTTCTCAGGATTGATCTATTCTATCCAAATATAAAATTTTTCTATGGTATAATGTTACACTGTTTAATGTTACCAGACACTGACTGTTTTCTTTATTCCTTTAAAGTGTATTTGGTCTTTGCAAGAAATCATATAAACAAAAGAGGTGATAATAAAAAAACTAAAATAAAAAGGTTACAATCATTATTTTTATTTTTAAAATTGCAATTCAGTATAATTTATAGCTCATATATACTTTTTTTTTACTAGCTGTTGCCACAGTATTTGTTCAACAACCAAATGTGGAGCATAAAGAAATTCTGGTGGTCTTGAAAAAAATTATAATAGAATTTCAGAATAATCTGAAGTTTTGGACATTTTCTATACATTTTCTTGCATTTACTTTAATAAAAGCAAAAAGTTTAAGTATGGTTTAAAATAATTCATCCATCAGCTAGCATACAATCTTATTCTTGAATTAATAAGATAAAAATAATGAATATTTTATAATACAAAATGAGCTTTTAGTGCAATTAAATGTTCTGTGATATACAATAAAATGTTTTAATTATGCTAGTAACAATAACTACCAAATCTAAGAAGATATTATCTAAAGGTTAATTCTCATGTACTTTGAAAATCTAATTAATTTATCTGGAAAATATTCTTGTTACATTTAAAAGAATTAGCTTCACTGTCCTCTGGTCCCTTCGTTGGTGGCAGTGGCTTCTCTTTTTTCCTAGTGCAAGTTCTAGGGATGGGTATTGAGTGTGCTTGGGTTTAGATTTGTAGGAAGTTATATTTTAGTAGTCAGAATTTTTAACTGATATGTTCTTTGTCTAAGACATTCTCCCCTAGATGATTCATCAGTTGGAAACAAACAGATTGATTTAAAATAAAATAAAATAAAACAGACACAAGATAGGTGTGAAGTCTTCCCAGCAAAGCATCTGCAAACAGCTTGTAATGATAAAGAAAATGCTTAGCTTCATCCAAAATGAGTGAAATGCAAAATAAGAAAGAAGTAAAAAAGATGTGAGACTTCAGTGGGTGGGTTGGAGGTGGGAGCAGATTACCCTCCAATATGCAGCAGAGCTGGGCCCACAGAGAGGGACCGATGACAAAGACTAGGACACCCATAACCAGCACCAGTGAGACACTGCAGCCACACTTGAAAAATGCCTTAAGAAAAATTACCAAACAAGAACAATTAATTATGACTACTCTACTTGGATACAAAATTGAGGCAATCCAGAAGATTGGTTAGACCGTAGACAAGAATAGGGGCAACTGAAATGCTCTCACATAGCTGGTAGAAATGTAAAAGGTACTACCCACTTACAGCAGAGCTGACAGAGATGCCATCACCATTATACAGGCATTCCCGGAAATGACTAGGCTGTAGGATACAGTACAGCCAAGCAAGAAGGAGGCTAGCCATCCCCAATCTCACCAAACTTGGCAAAGGATGGTGGCCTTCCCAGAATTCATCTGCTAGAGAAGGAGGGCTGCATCTGCGGTGAGGCCTCATGGATGCTATCAGAGGCCCTAGGTCCACACCTATCATTTTTCCTCATTCCATCACTTCTTCAGAGCCAGGGGCATGCCCCTCTGCAGAGGGGAACACAGAATTGCCTGCAGTATGGGGCTCTGGCACAAGTCTGAGGATCTCAGAGAAACACAGGGGTAATATATTCTTCTTCTTATCTCTATTGTACTCTTACATCCTCAAGGTAAATTTTGATGTGCTCAACATCTTGGCAGTTATCCGTGGTCCCAAATAAAGTTAGTTATGCAACATTGTTATATCTGTGTCTTAAGAAATTTTTTTCTGGTTGTAAAAATAATATGAGATCATTTAAAAAATATGCTCTTCCCCAACTGGTTGGTGAAGATGGTTTAGTTCACAAAATACTTGCTGTTCGTGAGTGAGGAACTGAGTCAGATCCCTGGTGCCTACATAAAAGTTGGGTGTGTTGGTGCATGTTTATAATTGAAATATAGGACAGTGAGCACAGAAAGATTCCTGGGGCTTCTGGGTAAGCTAGTCTAGCAGAAAGAATGACCTATAGATTCAGGGGGAACTGAGAAACACGTAACACAGACTTCTGACCACCTCAACATACACACAAAACAAACAACTTAAAAAAAAATCCCCTCACTCCAACAACCCCTTAAAACCTTGATGTTTCTCTGAACAATAATTAGATATTAATTCAATTAATTAAATTATTAATTTATCAGTAATTTATATTATGTTATAAAATATTATATTTAATACATTTACTAAATTTAATATAAATTATATATTATATAATATTATAATATTAATAATTTATAATAATTAATAAATTAAATTAATTAATTAAGCAATAATTAAAAATAATTCTTATTAGAATAATTAAGCATGTGAGTATTTATTTATTGTCCTTTTCTGCATAGCTTGCTATGTGGTAATACTTGACAAAATTGGGTACAATTGGTATTTTACATCTTGCCTCAGTCAGTAAGTCTTTGATTTAATTCTCAATTTTAATGGCTAAAGAATGACACTCAATTAAAGTTAGTAGTTTTTGGGCAACCAGGGAAGGGGGAAGGAAGATGGCTGGCGAAGGTGTATGTGTATGGGTAATTATGTTTTTCAGCTTGTTTTCAAAATTAAAGTGGTAATAGATCTTGTCTCAGCCTTCTTAGACTTTCTAATCTAGTGGAAGAAATGATATGTGTATGTAACTATGATGGCAGTGTATAATAAGTCATGCTTTCCTCAGAGATAATGGGTGGTGGGACAGATCTGCTCATGCAGTCTGAGCATATGTGACTGGTAATGGAGAACTGAAGTGAATCTTTTTCCTATTTGAGAGGGATTATTTTCTGTTTTAAATATTGAAGTCACAGAAAAGCCTGATAAGCTTGTGACAAAGGAATATTGGAATCAACGGAATTTGTCTCTAAAAGTTAAGGCTGGCAGCACTTTCCACTGCTGGAAAGCATTAGAATGCATCCTAGCATGGCCACCTGGCCACCTGTTACGGGATTTTTTTTAAGCCTGGGAATCACGATGGAGCCTGGCTTGGTCTCAAACTCACAGCAATAGTCATGCTTCAGTTGTATAAGTGCGGTGATTATAGGTGTTGCTACCAGGCTTGGCCTTCAGATATTTTCAGAGTGAGGTATTGATGAGATACCTCTTCAAGGTTTATCCTTCCTCTTTGGGTTCCCTGGGAAAACATCAATTTAGAATGATCAGCACTAAATAATGGAGCTGCCATAACAGGACATACATGATGCATGTGACACAACAGAAAAATGCTCCTAGTAATTCTAGATAAGTCTCAGTCTCCAGGAATTTGTCGACTTTTCTGTGAATTCCCTTGGTAGAAGTTGGACTTTCAGATAACAGGTGAGTGGAGGATTGGAAATAGGCCTATAATAGTTAAGCGTACCTGCTTCACAGCAAAGGGTTCACTGATGGTGTCTGCATAAATTCCATGACATGTTTCATATGATTTTCTTCTGTAGTCGGGTAGCATTATTTTTTAAATGCACAAGGCAGGAAGATTTGGGGCAGATGAGTACATGCTTCTTGTCATTTGACACTGTGAGTATGTAGCTCAGTTTTCTCAATACATAGCATTGTTCCTCTATGAGGCTGGGTACTGAAGTCTTTTTCTTTAGTGTCCTGCACAGGAATTTAGCCTGTGCGTGGTTGAGACCTCTTTCTGCTTTTTCAGCTGGTAATGTCAACCCCCCAAATTTCCAGGTCCCACACTATGTAGAGCAGGTGAAGGATTCTGCTTAGCACCAAAGCTGCTCTGCACAAGTCAGAGCTTCTTAAGGAGCCTAAGTGTACCTAAGGAGCTGACATCATGCACCAGTAGGGAGATTCCTCTTTCTGCTGCTTCAGTATCATGTATTCCAGAATCTTCCAAGTGTATAGTCTTAGATCATTCCTACCCAACACCCAGCCAGGTACAATCTGACTTGGATTTCAACAGGACCATACATTTTTGGACAAGAGACAGAGTTAGCCCACAGTTTCTCATGGCAAATGAGACCATTTGGAGATACTCCAGACCATTAAGTCATTACTAGCCTATTTCTAAATCCTGTGCAAAGAGTAGGCTCTTGGTGTGCAGGAATGAGGCCTAGAAGGTAGATTGGACAATGTTGATTGTTGGCAACAGAGAGTTGCCTACTCATGCTTTTAAAACCAAGACTCCTTAGACCTCCTAAAAAATTGAGGTATTGTTGTCTTTTTGTTGTTGTTGAGAGGAGTATTCAAAATCCTGGAAAAATCCACTAAATCTTGTCTTATGGTGATTTTATTTCACTTTATTTAGGAAGGAACCTCCCCCTGCTCCACCTCACTTCATATGTATCATTCAGTTCTCTCAATAAGAAATGTTACACACAACAGTGCAGACCTCAGTTGGCAATTTGTATTTGAGGGACAGGATCATAATAGTATCAGTACCCTCTGTTTCTCAAAGAAGACACAGCATGGCTGTGCCTAGTCACTTCAGCTCTACATTGTCTCTCTGGAGAGCCTCTGCCCTCTCCAGGCCTGATCAACACATCAGGTTCCTTTGGGTATTTTCAACACAGAGCTTTACAGACTTTGAAAATATGGCAATCCTATTAATGCCTCAGCCTCCAACTGCTGAAATTGCAGGCATGTGCCACCAAATTTGGCTCCTCCCCTGGCTCACACTAAGGTTTCCCAAATAGTGTCAGCAAATGCACAGAGTTCTGAGGACTCTCCTCGATAAATTTTCACAGAAGAAACAAACAGACAGTCAGTCAGTTTTCACCTAAAAGGAACTCCAGAGAACTGGCATATGTCTGCAAAGAACCCTTCCATAGCAGCTTAACTCTTTTGTGAAGACTTATTTTAAGGTACGAATATTTACTTAATTATTTTTATTTATGTATATGGGTATGAATGTATGCCATGTGTCATGGAAGCGAGAGAGGGCGTTAGGTCCCCTAGATTCTTCAATGTTATGACTAAGGATATAATTTTTTCTTAGCAAAGCAGAAGCTGGACACTTGGGCTGCAGAAAGGTGCCAGGCTGTTAGAGGCACAGCAGTGAGGCATCAACAGATGGGGCTGTGAACTTAGGTGAGGGATGACCTGTTGGTAAGTCATTCCTCCCTTTCACCACCTACAAGGCACGAAAAATATTTGTCTAAGGGAAGCAACATTTGAAATTTTTTTTGTGTGTGCAAAGACACTGAGGGTTTTTTGTTTTGTTTTAAGAGAAGTCCTGACCTCTCTGGCTGAATGTCCAGAGTGAACACTTTAAGGCAGAAATCTAAGACAGCGTCAGCTGTCTGTTTACAGTTCTTTCAGAGTTCATCCTATGGGCTTTAGGATGATATCCTGTTTGATCTGGTCTGGCCATAAATCACTCTCTCCAGCATCACTTTGGGTAACTTTTCCCTTTGTCCCGGGTTCTAGTCACACTTAGCTGATCTCAAAGGTCTACTTCTCTGAACATGCTTCCCAGCACTTAGGAACCACGGTGCTGCTTTTGCACATAGGCAGGTGCACTTGGTCCTAATGAAAACCCAAATGGTGGACACAGAGAGCTTAGGTAAAGCAAGGCAGTCAGACAGTGAATGGACGGTGAATGTGTTAGCTAGGATTTGGACCTCCAGGGTCGGACTTCCAAACTCTGCTTAACCCCTGGGTTGACTGCTTTCTCACTGGAAAGTACCATGCTCTCTCTTGGGATGTGCTATTTCCTCTTGCTCTATACATCTCACTAACCTCCATTCTTTGTTTAGAATCAGTATCAGTATCACCTTCTCCTTGAAGCCCTCTCTGAGGCCTCTGAGACCTCCAGGGCCCCATAGCGCCCTGTAACTAATTCTGTGCCAGCACTTGCCACACCCTAGTAAGTATGTATTTGAGAGAGTCTGTCTTCACAGAGCTGTGAGTTTCCTTTTGGTATGATTATACCTTTTTATTTCTATATCCCTACTTTGTTCTGAGGACTTAGGGAGTACCTGATAAATAGACAATATAATTTCTCCAGTAGGCCATGAATGCATGACCCATACATATGCTTTAGTCAGTTGACAGTCTGCATGGCAGGTCCAGGACTGGGACAGCAGCAATGGCGGAAAGTCCCATGGCTCCTTCTGCCTCTGTCTCACTGTCAGAAGATGCTGCTATTGTTGATGTGGTACTAGGTGGGCATCACCACAATGTTCCCTCAACTTTAAAACCATGGGGGTGGGAAACGGCAGAAGAACCAGAGGGGGATGTACCCTTTCCATTTAAGGACCCAATTTAGCGTCTGAACTACCCACCCCTACCCATAGGAACAGAATTACATGGTTATATCTTGCTGCACAGGAGCCTGGGAAGAGATTTTGTTAGGCCATGGGCCAGGGTAAAGTAAATTAGACTGTCTACCTTTGTCCATTCATATACAATAGCAATACAACTGAGCAGATCTTGGTGGCATAGGGACAGAATAATCATAAGTTAAAGAGGAGGCTGGACCACGGAGCAAGTTAAAGGGATGTCTGGGCAACTTAGCAAGACCTTATCTCAAGAGCAATGATGAGCTAGAGATGCATCTTAGAAATAGAGAGCCGAGGTTCAGTCTTCAGCACTGCAAAAATAAAATAGAACAACAATAAACAAAAACCAAACAATGCAGCCTGTCTGGATAGGTAGTCTTTCAGTGATATAAAGCTGTTTCTCAATTCTGGAGGCTAGAAAGTCCAAGAGAGAGAAACTGGGATATTTTAATGTCTGTTGACGCTTTATGCTTCATAGACTGCATCCTCCAAGTGTCTTTCTATGGAAGAAGAGACAGAAAGGCCAAAGGCCTCAGAGTAGTTCCCAGCTGCCCTTGCAGAGGCACTCTCGGAAGCTATTCACATCTGTCTCTCTTGGACATATATTTGCTCCACATTAACTAAAATCAAATGTAGAGTGTTATGTATTTAGTTGATGGCTATTTATTTTATTAAATATTAATTTAAGGCTGGACAGATGGCTAAGAGTTCCTGATGTTCTTCCAGAAGACCGAAGTTCAGTTTCCAGTATCCACATGGTGGCTCAAGCCGTTCATCACTCCAGTCCCAGGGCATCTGACACCCTCTTCTGGCCAGGCATGTATAGACATACATGCATACAAAACATCCATATACATAAAATCAACAAGTAACAATTTTAAATGTTAATTTGCTTTGTCTTTACACTAAAATTTACCTGGTTAGAGTAGTCTATATAATAACTTGTATTATTAAGCAAATCAGTTTGGGGAAACGATGGGGATGGGCTTTGGCAGAGAAGGCTTCCTAAAAGACTCATCTTGCTGGCCTCCTGGAGCACCTGCAGGAGTGAGCCAGCCAAGAGCAGCACACACACACCAGGAGTGCTTCAATTTCCTCAACTAAAGGAGAAAAATAAGTGGGTTTGGAGTCATGATTCTGCTGTGAGGAATCTCCTGGAGACTAGGATATTAGGGCGTGTCAGGAGTCAACAGGGTCCTGGGTCAAGGTGGTTTGGGTGTTCAAGTGAGCCCGTGAAAATAATCTAGATGAGTGAGAAAGCTCCAGTTAAAACAGTCTCCCAAGAATCTGCAATTCCCAGAATGCCATGGGCTTGGAGGTGCCATTTGATTACATAAGACCAAAGTCTTTTCCCTCTAGTTCATAAAACTTTTTTTTTTAAGCAAATGTTAGGAGAAAAGAAGAATTGCTTTATGTGCGTATGTATTCTGTGACATAAGGGAAACTATATTTTGGATCTGTGATGCAGTATTGGTTTTGATTGTAACTTTTTTTAAAAAATGTATACAGTGTTCTGCCTGCATATATACCTGCAGGCCAGAAGAGAGCACCAGATCTCATTACAGATGGTTATGAGCCACCATGTGATTGATTGTTGGGAACTGAACTCAGAACCTCTGAAAGAGCAACCAGTGCTCTTAACCTCTGAGCCATCTCTTCAGCTCCAATGGTAAGATTCCTGTGTGTAAATATAAGCCACTAGTGTATAAAATTCTTTTTTAAACAGAACTTTAAAAATTTAGCACTTAAAGACTAGCCCGATTATTTAAAAATAATATTAAGTTAAATTAACTTCTCTTCCCAAGGTTTTATCCTTTGAATGTTAACTTTTAAATTTATTTAACTTATTATTTTTTCAGTTTTGAGTTTTAATAAGCAAAAACTGAAAACACCTTTCTGCTACATATAGTTTCACTTATGGGAGCGGGGGTTGCCCAACCCATTTCTCTGCACCTTGCCTTTTTGATTCTTATCACTGTTTTAGCTTGGTGAGAAGTTTCCTTGTGGCAGTTGTGACTTAGCATGTTTGGCTAACCCCTGCTCCACACTCACACTCACCCTTTAGCACCCTCAGCCCTTCCACCCCGGCCACGTGAGCTGCACACTCTCCAGAAAACCTCCAGCTGTCCTTCCACGGCCCCTTTCTAGTTTCCTGACATCTGTTCCCTCACTGAGTCATCTCTCCAGTTCTGGTGTTGGTATTTTGACGAAGAGTGAATTAAATATGAAGACTGGTTTGGGTAAGGTAGACATTTTTACAATATTTATTCTTCTAATAGAGGAGTTTTACCATATTCTAGTGTCTTCTACACTAGAATATGTAAAGGTGTCTTCTTTATCTCTTAAAGTTTTCTTTTTTTTAAGTTTTGAAGAACTAGAGGTTGGAAACAATTTTGGTGAGGAAACTGTCTAGTTATAAACATTTATATCAAATATGTGCTTTGTATTTTTTGATTTTTTTCTATAAAACAATTACTTTGCTCCAAAGTAATTCTTGATGGCAATATTTTTTGCTTTTTAAGAATATTTATTTTTATTTTATGTGCATTGGTATTTTGCCTGCATATATGACTATGTAAGGGTATGAGATCTTGGAATTACAGACAGTTGTTAGCTGCTATGTGGATGCTGGGAATCGAACTCAGGTCCTCTGGAAGAATAGTCAGTGCTCTTAACTGCTGAGCCATCTCTCCAGTCTGATGGCAATATTTTCCATAATTCATCTAAAAACAGTGGAGTTCCATGAAAGGCCAGAAGATGGTAAATAAACAAACAAAACAATATTAAAATACATTTAACACTATAGGAACAAATTTTTAAAAATTCATTCTGTTGGCATACTGATAGGCAAAGAAATAATTTTTGGCTGATGGGCAAACTTTAAATTCCCTACTAATTAAAATTTGAAGTATTGGCTTTATTGCTGAAATATACATTAATTCTTGGTGCCAGAATGAAACTTTACTATTTGATCTCTATATAAATTACTGAATATTTAGAGTATCAAATATAAAAAGAATTGTAGCAAGAAAATAACTGGCAGAAATAATTATTCTGCCAGTACTGATAGTTAAAACCACCAAAGGTTTGTTCTTGTTTTTGTTTTTTTTAACTACAACACTCAAGAAAATATTATGGTAAGAGTTTCAATATTAAATAGCTACTCTTGTACATCTTGTTTTTTTCAGTGTCGACCTGGGTTCTCTCCTGTCAGTTCATTATGTTTACTATGGACCATCTCAGGAGAACATCTTAGAACTTAATGGCTACTACAAGCTCCTTTAGTAAGACACCGATCCTCAGTATTTATTTTGGTCACTATTTTGGAATTTTCTTTTTGTATTTTAAGATTAATCAAACTATCCTTTTGCTGTTTCTTCTTCAGCAACAATGGGCAAGCTGCAGGATGCTAGCCAAGATGTGCAAGTACATCAAGGAGAAGCAATAAGTGAAGCCATTCTCAACTGTGAGGCAGGTGAATCTAGAGTGGTAGATTGAATGTAATTGTCCCCCATAAGTGCATAGGGAGCGGTGCTAGAAGGAGGTGTAGCCTTGATGAAGAAATTGTGTCACTGGGTGGGGAGAGCTCAAGCTATGCCCAGTGTGACAGGCAGATAGTTCACTTTCTGTTGCCTGGGGATCAAGATGTAGGACTCTCAATTCTTTCTCCAGCTCCATGTCTTCCTTCATGCTACCATGCTGCACCGTGATGATAATGGACTAAAGCTCTGAAAATGTAAGCCACCCCAATTAAATGTTTGTTCTTTGTAAGAGTTGCCGTGATCATGGTTTCCCTTCACAGCAATAGAACCCTAACTAGGACACCGGTAATGTTCTCAGTGTTGGTTTTGCGCATGAGATCAGACACACACACTACCAGGGCCACAGGAGAGTTTATTCAGGATAGTTGCTGGGCAGGTACTAGAGCAGAAAAGCAAAAGAGAGAGACCATCTTTCATGTGCCAGGCCCCTTTTAAGAGAACGGGTGGGTACAGATTACATAGCCATGCCTATGGGCATGCCCTCCATACACAGCATGTTCTGCCAGTGCCACGTTGGCTTTACCACATGGCTGCTACTTGCCAGGAATTCTTATCTCACCACATGGCTGCTATGTGCCAGGGAATCCTTACACTTGGGACTCAGAGCTGCTTGAGGTGGGGAGCTATACCTTCACCATGCAGATGCAGGCCACGCTGTCGATGATCATCCTGCTGGTGGTGTTCACTTCTCTACTTCTTTTTATTTGTATGCCCTTTCTTGATTTCACAATATGGCATTCCATCAAGATTACTTCCCCCTGTGCAACATTTTATAAGATGAAGCTCCTTCCATCAATAACAGAAGCTTACTGTGGTGGTGAGTTTGATTTATGGTTATAGAAAAATTTGTGGAGTTATGTATAAATTTTTAAAAATTATGATGCTATAAATAGATACCAGCCAGGTTTCACCTACTAAAGATTTTACAACATCCTAAAACATCACTACCAACCATGGACCAAGTGTTCAAACTTATGAACATGGTGGAGGCATTTAAGACTCAAAGCTATAACAAATGCTCATAAGCTTGATGGTTTTAAACATAGTGTTAGGGGGTTTTGTTCTGTTTGTCTGAGACAGGTTTTGCTATGTAGCTCAGGTTGGTCTTGAACTCACAATCCTTCTACTTTGGCTTTCTCACTGATGGGATTAGAGATGTACAACATCCCAGCTGACTCAGATGATTTTGAATATAGCAGTTCTGTGTACCCATCTTTCTACTTTCTAGGGCCAATAACATTACTAGAGAGAGGATGAGATGTTTTCTTTCAAAGGTGGAGGGTATATTCGTTTCAGAGTTGTAGAATGTGCTGGTTCATCACAATGGCCAACTTGATTAAAATATGAGATGCCTAGGAGATTAGTAAAGATTATTTCTATGATTCTGTGATAGAGATCTAATTGGCAATTAGATCATGAGGGCTTTTGCATAAACAGTTACTATCTTGATGGATATATAATATAATAACATCACTGGAAGCTGGTGAAGTTAGGAGGTGGGGGTTAGCTGGAGGAAGAAGGACATTGAGAGCAAGTCCTTGGGGCTTATCGTCTTGTCCCAGTTCTTCCTGTATCTTCTTCCTCTACTCTGTGAGAACAGGACGTGAACCGCGATGCTCTGCCAGGCCTTCCCCACTATAATGACCAAACTCTCCAGCAGTGAGTCAAGAGAAACTCTCCCTTCTCCAGATTTTTTCTGTCAAGTGCTTGGCCTCAGAGACAAGACGAAGAATCAGTGCAAGGATATTTATTTGTCTATGGTTCTGGAGGCACAAGGCCAAGGGGATTGATGGTCTTGCTGGCAGAGTCCTAAGGCAGTGCAGGACATCACATGCCCAGAGTTGGGGGCGCCCATGTCCTGTTGGACCTCTCTTCTATAAATCCACGATCGTTCAATCCTGGGTGCTCCATCAATGACACTAATCAGTTCTCCCCCAAACCCCACAGTTGTACTCACACTCTCTACCTCACTCTGAGGTTAAATATCAACACATAAAATCTTAGAAGATACACTCCCACAACACTGTGTCTGTTTATCCACCACTGTACATTTGCAAGTTATTATCTAATAAAGAAAGCAGATTGCAAATAAAAATGATTTTTGTTTAAGAAGACTTCAGAACTCTTGGAACACACTTCTCTAGGCATTGCTGATCTGAGACCAGAGCAGCTAGGATCACTCTCATGAAAAATTCACAAGATTAGGTCTACAAGTTAAGGGAGGGCTCAGGAGGCACACGAGACAGGATGGTGGCGATAATTCATGGCAGTGTGTGAGACCCAGCCCCTCTCGGAGGCAGTTAATCATTGTAGGGTACTTGAGGTGAACTTTTTCTTCTGGGATGTAGTCAACAGTAAGCTGCCCATTCTTCTGTAGAGAACCCATACCATGCTCCTCTAGGTAACACGGATAAAATATCTGGGTTAATAAGCTAGATTTAAGTAGCATGTTTTTTTTGCTCTGCCACTGGTGCTACCTGGGGTTTGTTCATATCTCCCCAGGAAAGATTCAAACATTACCAAAGAAAATGCTATGTATGGGGGTGAGTCTCACCCAGGTTCTGTAGAAGTTTTTTTTCTCTTTTTTTAATCCTTCTCTTTCCCTTTTATGCATTTCTGAGTTTCCAACAACTAACACAAAGGTCTAGTTTCTAAAAGGGCTCAAAGGTTTCAAAATTAGGATGCTTTTCTGAGGGAAATTCAGTGTTCTTGATATGTCTCCCTCTACTCCTCACACGCTTACCTTTTCTTCATTCTCACAGTCTGTTGGTGAGCTTTTGTATGGGGTTATGTTACCAGGAGTCTCTTAACCCTTTTATCCATAAAAGCCACCTTTTGTGTGGTGGCAATGCTTCAGGTGTAGTCTCAGCTTCACATCCTCAGCCAACACAGTGTTTCTAAAACAGCTTCTTGGACAATACTCTTATATTTAACTTATGTGTGTGTTTTCATCCTTTCCTGATATATTAATGTGCATCAGTTCAACCTTGTTTCTCATGCCTTAAATGTTTTATGTGTGCTTTTTCACTGCTACAACCAGATAGTCATAAATTTTTTTAGGCTGAGAACTGCAGCCTTTCTTTCTTTTCTCTGACTCTTCTCTTTTGAACATGATAATGCCCAACATTCAGGGCATGGAAACATCTGACAGGCTGAAAAAGAACAGATCTGGGCCATGAGAGAGGTGATGTCACTTTACATACCTGTAAAGAGTTAGGTTTGATTTGAGGGTACAACACTGGTACTTTAAGTAGAATTTAAAAATGAATCCAACCAGTAAGACCTGAGTCTTAATGTGTACATTTTGGAAGACTTGTCCTGGAATCCCTTCAACATGGAAGACATATTTTAATATACACATTATTATTGCTTGACTAAATGATGCTATTCTCGTGAAAATGGGTGTGATTCTTCTACTCATCCTGAATTTCTTGTTTTTATACCCTACTTTATGAATCTTTGTGATATTGACAAGTTGATGAAAGCATTCATCCATTCAACCAGAGTACAGCAGGGCAGGTTTATTTAGTATATTGCAAAGGAAACAGCTGTCAGGGCAGTGTTGGAACTGTGTGAGACAGTGGGTTATGGTGGACTCCATTTGGGAGCAATTCTCCTTCACTGAAGGTGAGCTGAGGAATCTCATCTACCGGAAGCTGCGGGTCAGTCCTCATTGGCTCTGCTTAGTCAGATCTCACTGCTGCTTGCAGTGAGAATATGGCTGCAGTTTTCTGCTTGGAGATTCTTTTGGGTTGCAGGTGGCACCTATTTTCTCTCTGGCCTCTCCATCCTCACCCTCCCTCCACCTTTTCCTTGGACATGATGACAAACCTGACCTTGGGAAGTAGCTGGATAGCTCTTCTTCAATGGCCTGTTGACCTGGTTGTTATTTGCTACTCTGGCAAGGCTTCTGAAGGAAGATGTGGGAACCACCACCCCTGCACTTTTCAAGTTCTTGATGTTGGCCTTAATTTCTACAGTTCCTCTAGAGAAGCAATACTGTTTTTGATTCAGTATTTTCCTTGGCAGACATAATTCTAAAGGCTTCCATTTAGCTTTTTCAACCAAAATAGCCCTCACTCTGCAGGTCAGTGAACCAATGTGAGAATTCTGATAACTTCTAAGTATAGCTATTCTATTTATACCTTCTGAGATTGGGAACCCACTGGAGCTACCGTGAGGCGAAATTCCATTAATCATTTGACCTCCTTAAGACCTTCCTGGAGGGCCACAGTGTTTCTTGGGATCTTCGGGAATGAACATCAATATCCAGTACACCCTGGGAAGTCTGATTATTTTCCTTCCCTCTGTGTGCATCCTTATAAGGCCTGTAGGGCTCTGTGGGGGACGGACTGGAGAAAGGCTAATAGTAAAATCCTTAGGTATTTTTATCAAGGTCCTTCCTCAGGGAAACCTGGCCACCCTTTCATTCAAGGGATTCTGGGTCTGCAAACTGCCTCAGGTTTGGAAATTGGTTCATGATCCAAAATTCCCATTTGCCACAATCCAATGGAACCTTTCTTTCATTAGTGTGAGAAGTTTTCTGCTTAGACAGATTAAACAAATATTCAGTAGATGTGATGGTTTGGAAGAAAATGACCCTTGCATGCTCAGAGCAGGGGCATTATTAGGAGGTGTGGCTTTGCTGGATTAAGTGTGGTATTGTAGGTGTGTCACTGGGGGTGAGGGGAAGGGCAGGCTTGGAGTTTTCAGATGCTCTAACTAGGCCCAGTGTGGCTCGCCGTCTCTTCCTGCTGCCTGTGGATCCAGATTTAGAATTGCCAGCTGTCTCCCCAGCACCATGTCTGCCTGCATACTACCATGCTTCCCACCATGACCATAATGGATTAAACCACTGATCTTGAAGACAGCCCCAATTAAATGTTTTTCTTCTACAGGAGCTTCTGTGGTCATAGTGTCTCTTAATTAAGATAGAAGTTGGTATCAGGAATCGAGGTATTGCTGTGATAGGCTTGACTATGCTTTTGTTTGAAAGAATGTGGATTTTGGATTAGAAAAGCAAATGTGGTGGCCTGGCTCAAGAGGTTTCAGAGGGGAAGGATATTTATATGTGGCCCAGAGACTGTTTTTGTGATATTTTAACTAAGAATGTAGTTACTTTTGACAATGTTCTAAAAGGCTTGCCCGAGGCTAAACTGAAGAGTTTTGAATTAATTCTTTTGGCACAGGAAATCTCAAAACATTGTAGTAAGGACTCTGCCATTTGGTTATTAGTATTACTCTTATGCATATCTATAATGAAAATGAGCAAGTTGAAAAAGAAAAAATACAAAATGTAGGATTTTAGGAGAAAAGAGCATTAGTAAGTGGAATGGAGCTGAACCTATGTTGAAGGTTTGGTGATACATTGTTTGTACTCTAAACAGACAAAGCTTGCCTGAAGATCAGAGGACAGAGTTAGTCATAGGGGTCTGGCAGTGGTGGCACACACCTTTAATCTCAGCACTTGGGAGGCAGAGATCCATCTGGATCTCTGTGAGTTCAATGCCAACCTGGACTACAGGAGATTAATGTAGTCTAAAAGAGACTGGTCTATAGAGCCAGGCAGTGGTGGCACACACTTTAATTGAAGGACACTAAGAAGGTTGACACAGGAAGTGATATGGCTACACAGAGAAAGGAATATAAGATGGGGGAGACAGGAGTTCGGGCCCTGTTCCCTTTCCTTCCCTTTCTGCTGAGGACTCAGAGCATCAGTCTGAGGATTTGTGGAGTCAGGATCTACCCCTTTCATCCTGAGGATTCAGTAGCTGTGAGAAGTTTCTCTAGTGGCTTGTTTCTCTGTTTCTCTGATCTTCTAGCTTTACCCCAATGCATAGCTCTGGGTTTTTATTTTTTATTTTATTTTTTTTTCTGAATGGTTTGGAGGAGAGAAAAAAAGAAAATTCATTGTTTAATATAAATAACTTTAAATATATATAACTTTAAACAGCTGAAAATGTTGTGGAAATGGATATTTGTCACGGTTGCACATGCTAATGTAAATATTCTAAATATTATAGAGTCACCTTTACAGTTGCCTTTTACATTTTTTCCATATATATATTTATTATTTGGTGTTTTTACATCATGCACCTCATCAAACTCAGATATCAGACCTCTCAGTATCATGTCCACTCTTATGATCTCCCCATTTACAAAACTGCCCATTCATGCTGCTCATTTGCTTACTGCAGCATACTTAAACTTCCTGTGGCCAGACCCTTAAAGAAAACAAATCTTTCCTTACCCACCCCTCTGCCAGAAGCCATCAGTGAAAAATAGAGGCATTGTGTCATTTAACTATGTTCTGGTCTTGAGTTCTTGTGTACAATGACATTTATCTCTTTATATATATATGTATGTATATATATTTTAAAGTCCACTAATGAGTGAGTACATCCACTGCTTCTCTTTCTGGGATTGTAATACCTTGCTTAGGAGGATATTCTCCATATCCATCCATTTGCCTACAAATTTTAGGATATCATTTTTTCTTACTGCTGAGTAGTACTCCATTGTGTAGATGTACCACAGCTTGTTAATCCATTCCTCAGTTGAGGGGCATCTAGGTTGTTTCCAGGTTCTTTCTATTACAAATAATGCTGCTATGAACATGGTTGAGCTAATGCCATTGGAGTGCAACTGTGTGTCTCCAGGGTATACAGCTCTGGGTTTTTATTATAAGACCATTAGGATTCATGCCACAATATCAAGGAGATAAACTGATTTAAGAAAAGGACACTGGCTGATCTTCCAAAGGTCCTGAGTTCAATTCCCAGCAACCACATGGTAGCTCACAACCATCTATAGTGAGGTCTGGTGCCCTCTTCTGGTGTCCAAGCATACACACAGGCAGAATACTGTATACATAATAAATAAAGATTTAAAAAATATATAACAAGAAAAGTCTGATGCTAAATGGAATAAAGGGAGTGGTGACCTCATGGTAACACCCCACCTTGCGAATCTGCCAATTTGTGAAGAGGAGTTGAAGGAAAGTGAGAAAGAATTAAGGAAAAACTCCCATCTTTAATCCCAACACTTGGAGGGCAGAAGCTGGTGGATCTCTGAGTTCAAGGCCAGCCTGGTCTACAGAGTAAGTTGCAGGACAGGCAAGCTTAGGCAGTGAAGGACAGAAAGCTGGTGAAAACGTATTTGAATGATGGGGCATGTGCCAGCCCCAGCAAGCAGCAGAACTTGACAACTTCAGGTACGTTGTTCTGAGTTTAGAGCCAAGGATCAAAGAAAGGGTTACAGAATCTCCATCTGTGACTAAGGAAAGTTGCTGAGGACCAGCGTGTGTCAGGAGTGTTCCTGCATAGAGGCCTAGACAGGCCATTGTGTGATGCTTTGAAGGTCAAGCCTGGATTGCCTTGGAAACCCAAAAATGTTGGAAATGGCATGTTGGATTGTGTGATTTGAAGGAAAATGAGGAGGGAAAAAATTGATGAGCCTCTAGTCAAGAGGATGAGGTTTGGTGAGGTTGGTAAGGCTGTCTTCTTACCCCAACATTAGGGGAAGGAGAAGAAGAGGTGGGTTCTCTGAACTCTACCAGGACTGAGTAAGTGACCCCAGTGTCCAGAAAAAGGAGAAAAGTCACCCTGATACCATGATGATGACCTGTGGCTTTCTGTCAGAGATGACAGAAGTCAGGCCAAGGGATCCTGGGTCCCCTTAATCATCCATGACCAGTCCTAGGAGGTTGGCTGGAGGACAATCTGGTCTTAATGTCCTTATTCCATGAGGAACATGGGAGCAGTCAACAGCCCGATGGCCCTCCCCAATGGACATGGTTCAAGGTGTTTATGAGGGTTCCCACAAGCCTGTGCCCAGTGACCCTCCTGACGACATTTGAGGCATAGATCTGGAGGATCTGGAGCATTCTCAAGGGTATTGATCTGAAAAGTTTTAAAGAGGTGTCCTTCCTTCCTACTGGACTAAGCCAACAGCTATAGGACAAAAATACTAAGTATGAAGTCTATGTTTGAAACTAATTTGGTTTACAGAGCACTCAGATGAATCAAGTCAGTTTTAGCAGGGCAGACTGAAAGGGAAAGAACTTTTCCATTTACATTTAGGGTGAGTGTTGCAGGGTCTCTACCTGTTCCCGTGGGGGGAAGTGGGGGGTAGGTGTAAGATCAACAACTTAGACATGACAGTCAGGTTGAAAAAGCTCAATTTATTTTAGGAGGGCCAAGCCTCATATACCCTTCACCCAGCCAGGGGGACGGGCCGTGTTTTGCTGGCATCAGCTGCTGCATTGTGGTTGTCTCTCACTGGTCCAGGTCGTCTTAAATCAGAACTCTGCCTCTGTTGCCAAGGCTCGCCGTCAGACCTCAGACTGGCTTATGAGGAAGCGCCTACTTATGTGGGGCCTTTAGCCATCTGGCATGTCTTATGAGGAAGTGCTGTGAGCCCATACTTCAATGTACCAGTTGTAACCAGTTTGAGCCAGCTGAGGCTGGCTGGTCCTCAGGCACTTAGAAGCCTCTAAAGGTCTACTCATCCCACAGGTGGGTATTTTTTATCTTAATTCAGAAGTTTGTCTCCTGGGTGATTTTCAGTACTATATTCAATACAATATTAACAAATACATTAACGTTATTGATATTAACATATCAATATTAACATCTAGTTAATACATTAACTATACTACAGTATAATATTAACCGTCACTATTGCAAATATCTCAGACAATATACTGAACAAAAGAATCTCTACTACAGATGATGGGTTAAGACAGCCTTCATTCAAGAGTAGTCTTCATTTAGTTACAGAAAGCCTAAAGATTTCCTATCAAGAAATCCTGACATGCAAATGAAGGAAGCTGATGTTTGCTTCTGACGGAAGAGGGGTTTACAATGTGGGCAGGTGAGTGTTCACCCAATATCATTACTATTATGTCCACACTTTGGCTGGAGTCAGCTGCAGTTTTCTGTTCGGGAGTAGTTTCTGGACCAAGCTTGCCTTGGTGATATGTTCTCTTTATGGAGTCTAAATCCTGATCTGCCTTAACACCTCCCCCTAGAGGATGCCTACAAGTACTGCTTCAGTCTCTAACTTCGGTTCTAACCCTGTGGTGTGAATAGCTGTGGTCAGGTCACAGGCACATTCAAGCAGGGACACTCTGACACTGTACAGTTTCCTACTTACCATTCATTCTTCCTGGGGAAGCACAGGAGATCATGAAGCCTTCCTTGGCACTAACACATACATAACCAAGGGTAGAGAACAGATATGCTAGGAAAAGTTCTTCATTCTGAGCTGACCAATATCCTTCTCCATTTCCCCATGAGATAAGTGGCCTGCTGAAGATTTTAAGAGATTGGTATGGGAGTCCAGGAAAGCCAAGTACCAGGTGTACCCCACAATTCCACCATATCCTTGACTGTCTTTCCTTCCTCATGGGCTCCCCTTGACCCTTATCCCTGATTCATGGAGTTACACTCCCTAATAAAAGAAAAATGTGTAGTGTTCTGTGACTATTTGCCATGAGCGTTTGACTTAATGTTTTAATGACTTAAAGCAATGCTCACTCAGCAGAAGGCATATTTTGCAAATTCTCATACTTTCTGGTGCTAGCATTTTGTGGCATGCTAAATTCTTTTAATGCTGGATGATGTCAGTATGTTACAGCTCCCAAGAAAGCTCAGTCACCAGTGTCCCGCAACTCCACAGTATAGCATGTCGTTAAACTATGATACTCAGTGCATTTGTGACTTATGTCTTCACCTTACCAGGGGTTAGTAGGATGTATGTAGAGATGGATCTGCTAGGTCTCTGCCTCCTAGACTCTCCTTTGGAGAACACTGCTTCCTCAAATCCCATGTCTATGCTGTCAGCAACGGGACTCCATCTTCCCCCATGTTCTCTTCATGAAAAAGGCAAGGTCACAAATAAGCAAGCACATGAGTACTTCTTTCTGTTTCTCCAAAGGAAGCCTCAGATCTATAAAGACAGGAGTGGGGGCATTTCAGAAAGCCATTCAAGTACACATTTCAATTTACATCCCACTGAACCCACGTTAGCAAGCAGGGAAGGAGTCAGCCGAGTCTACGGCTCAGGGCGTTTCCCACCCTTGCCTCTGGCAGAGAAGACCTTATGCCAAGCCAGGTAGATACAAGTGTCAAGCACTCTGGTGACTTTCAGGAGCTGGAGACAAAGCTTTATGCTGTCAGGTTAGGGAAGGGAAATTTCCTTTTCTGCATCATTCCACAAACATTTCCCTTCAGGCTACAAAGAAAGCTGGCTCAAGCATTACAGGGACTGTAGAGCTCCTATTTTGAATAATACCCAGAGGAAAGGTCATGTGTTACCTGCCGACTAGGCTTGGAAAACACGTGACAAGATTTTAAGAAAAGGATGAAAGACCAGCTGTAATTATATACACCTAATCCAGTTGCAGGGACTGTAGGGGAGCAGACTGATGCTGCCTGCATCTAAGAATCTGAGGGTCCTGTCTGTGGCCGTGCTGTTCTCCCGTGTGTCATTGTGATGGGTGGTTTCCACACTGTCCCCCTCCTAAGCCCCAGGTGTGTGCTCACTGAGTACCCTCCTGCCTTTCTCTTTTGTGCCTGGTGTGAGTCACATTGCACACAGGGAACAGTCTGAATTTCCTCATTCCTGAAACTGATAGCAGATATCCTGGAGGTTGGAAGCGAGACTCTACAAATAAAAGGGTCTCTCTTAAATGAGCCATCTCCATCAAGTCATTTCCCTCAGGCTTCAGGAAACTATGAGGAAGAGGAGGCAGAAAAATTGTAAAAGTCCAAGGGGATGGATAATACCAAGGAAATAGTGTCTTCCAGACACAGCAGGACTAATACACATATAAATTCACAGAAATGATGGCAGCCTGTACAGGGCCTGCACAGATCCAAACCAGACTGGTCCCAGTCCTAAAATGAGGAAGCAGACACAATCTCCCATCCCCAACCAGGAAGTGACCTCCAATTAACGACTGCTCACAAAGGAAAAAATTAGATTCTCCAAGGGAGTCTCATTGGGCATACAAACCACACATAAAGGCAGAGCCATGGAAGGCCAACATACCATACATAAAGGCAGGGCACATCCCAGTAGAGAGCCAATACAAGACAAATTCAGCTATTTTTGGAGGCTTGTTTTTCTTTATCCTGTCTCACATCGCTTCATTTGGGCTATTTATTTTTAAAACTTCTGCTTATAAATTATGATTTCTGATTTTTAGTTTCTATGAGATTTATTTATGGGGGGTATTTTCCTGAGGACTCTGAAAGCCAGACTCAGACTCTGCCCAGAGGTGAGGTAAGGTCAGCAGGCCCCAGCGCCTGAATCCCTGGCAGGAAAATTGTGTTCCGGTCGGGTTCTGGTTCCGGGACCAGGTTCTGTCTGTGGAATGTGTCTCCACACACTCCGTAGCAGACAGAGATTGACTTTGGCTGTGAAGGTTCTCCCGGCTGCTACTAAAACAAGGGAACTTGCACGGCCACCCTGCCTCCAATTGCTTCAACAGAGAAGGACTGAGGACTCTGAAAGCCATTTTCCCTTCTTTTTCTAGTGTTAAACCTCAAAATTGTGAGAAAAAAGACCAGTTCCACAATTATCCAATTAAAGCAAGATTCATGTAGTGCTGGACAAGAAGATGGATACTGGCAAGGTCCATACCCAGCATCCCCAGAGAATGGCCCCAAAGTTAGGTCAGTCAGGTGCTCATGAAGGCAAACCCCCACAAGCTATGGTACTTCCTGCCTTCGCCCACTTGGGGTACACCTTGGCTTAGCCTCTGCCTACACATCTTCCACTTCAGGCACATCCCATCCTGTGCAGCTGGGGAAACAGCCTTGTTTAGTGAAGTGAATACACGTGACTTTTCATCTCACAGGAACCACAGCCCTTAGCATTTCAGGAAGTCATCTGTCCTTGGGCAAGTGGGGCTTACAGGCCAACTTTTGCTCTTAACATTTTTTCTTAGAGTTGTTGTAGTGAGCACCTCTGTATACGTGGATCTAATAACCATCAGTGTAATGGCACCCAAATTGGATTTTATGTATCTAGTTAAGGCTTTAATGATGCAAGGACCAGTAGTAATGAGTAGAAACAGAAGGTCCAAAAACCCTGGGATGGCTGGTATCAGAGTTACTTTGTATCCTAGTTAGGGTTTCTATTGCTGTGGAGAGACTCTATGACCATGGCAACTCTTTTAAAGGAAAACATTTAATTGAGGTGGTAGCTTACAGTTTCAGAGGTTCAGTCCATTATCATCTTGGTGAGAAGCATGGTGGCTGGGAGTATGGCAGCATGCATGCAGTCATGTTGCCGGAAAAGGTGTTAAGAATTCTTTTTTTCTTCTTCTTCTTTATTTATTTTGTATTTATCAAAAAAAAAAAAAACCAGTAAAATGAATTTAAAATGCTGAAAAGTTAACAATAACTATAAAGAAGATAAAAATCATAAGCATGACTTATCAAGGGTGATAATGCAAATAAGATTGCTACACATATATTTACTTTGTGTTCAGCTTTCCCTCTGAATTTTTTTTT
>PVIH01018486.1:0-38324 GCA_004025045.1 Sigmodon hispidus | reverse complement strand
TCCATTTGCCTGTGAATTTTAGGATATCATTTTTTCTTACTGCTGAGTAGTATTCCATTGTGTAGATGTACCACAGTTTGTTAATCCATTCTTCAGTTGAGGGACACCTAGGTTGTTTCCAGGTTCTTGCTATTACAAATAATGCTGCTATGAACATAGTTGAGCTAATACCTTTGGAGTGTGAATGTGCCTCTTTAGGCCTTCATATTAGCTGCAAATAGTATTAAATACCTTGGAGTAACTATAACCAAAGAATTAACAGACCTATTTGACAAAAATTTTAAATCATTGAAGAAAGAAATTGAAGAGGATATCAGAAAATGGATAGTTCCCAGATTTCAAGTCTGCTGCACAACTCCTGCTCTATGCCTCAAGGAACATCATAGAGGAGAGAGAAAAAAGATCATCAGAGCCTGAATGCCAGGACATATGCTGTGAGACTGTATCTCCTAGGAATGATACATAAGTAAGATGTGAAAAATGACACCTATAGTAGATGCTAACACAGAAGGGAGAAATCTCACAAGGTTCCACCACTAGACAGAGAACTATAGGCAGAAGGAACTGCTGAGAAGAGAATCAGCAGCACAACTGAAATCTTCAGAACAATTAGAAGCAAACTCACCTAGAAGAAGTAGATGGCAGGAAATAATCAAACTTAGAGCTGAAATCAATGCAACTGAAACAAAAAGAACAATAAAAATAATCAATGAATCAAAGAGTTGGTTCTTTGAAAAAGTCAACAAAATAGATAAGCCTTTATCCAACCTAATCAAAAAGCAGAGAGAGAGTACCCAAATCAACAAAATAAGAAATGAAAAGGGGGACATAACAACAGACCCCCAGGAAATACAGAGAATTATCAGATCATACTTTAAAAATCTATATTTCACAAAAATGGAAAACCTAGAAGAAATGGACAGCTTTTTGGACAGGTACCATTTACTAAAATTAAATAAAGACCAGACTGATTACCTAAACATACAGACCTATAACCCTAAAGGAAATTGAAGCTGTCATCAAAAGCCTCCCAAGGAAAACAAGCCCATGTCCAGATGGATTCAGTGCAGAATTCTACCAGACATTCAAAGAAGAATTACTACCATTACTCCTCAAACTATTTTACACAGTAGAAACTAAAGAAATATTGCCAAATTCCTTTTATGAGGCTACAATTAACCCAATACCAATGCCATTCAAAGGCACAATGAAGAAAGAGGATTAAGACCAATTTTCCTCATGAACATTAATCCAAAAATTCTCCAAAAAATTTTGGCAAACCATATACAACAATATATAAAAAATATCATCTACCATGACCAAGTAGGATTCATCCCAGAAATGCAGGGATGGTACAACATATAAAAAAATCATAAATATCATTCATAATACGAACAAACTGAAGAAAAAATCCACATGAACAAATCCTTAGATGCTGAAAAAGCCTTTGACAAAATCCAACACTCCTTTGTGATAAAAGCCCTGGAGAGATCAGGAATACAGGGAAAATATCTCAATATAATAAAGGCGATGTACAAGAAGCTGACAGCCAACATCAAACTTAATGGAGTAAAACTCAAAGCATCCCACTAAAATCAGGAACTAGACAAGGATGTCCTCTCTCCCCTTATCTATTCAATATAGTTCTCGAAGTTTTAGCTAAAGCAATAAGACAACAAAAGGAGATTCAGGGGATCAAATTGGAAAAGAAGTGAAACTATCTCTATTAGCAGATGACATGATTATATACATAAGTGACCCACAAAATTCTTCCAAGGAACTTCTATGGCTGATAAACACCTTTAGCAATGTAGCAGATATAAGATTAACTCAAAGAAATCAGTAGCCCTTCTATACACTAAAGATAGAAGAGCTGAAAAAGAAATAAGGGAAACATTACCCTTCATAATAGCTGCAAATAGTGTTAAATACCTTGGAGTAACTGTGACCAAAGAAGTAACAGACTTATTTGGCAAAAATCTTAAATCACTGAAGAAAGAAATTGAAGAGGATATCAGAAAATGGAAAGCTCTCCGATGTTCCTGGATAGGTAGAATCAACATAGTAAAAAATGGCAATTCTACCAAAAGCAATCTACCAAAAGATTCAATGCACTGCCCATCAAAATTCCAACACAATATTTTTCAATCTTGAAAAAACAATACTCAACTTCTTTTAGAATAACAGGAAAGCCAGAATTACCATAACAATTTTGCTCAACAAAAGAACCTCAGGAGGCATCACCATCCCTGACTTCAAGTTATACTATAGAGTTACAGTAATAAAAACAGCTTGGTACTGGCATAAAAACAGACTTGTGGATCAATGGAATAGAATTGAGGATCCAGACATTAACCCAAAACCTATGAACACCTGATCTTCGACAAAGAGGCCCAAAATATTCAATGGAAAAAAGATAGTATAATTCACAAATGGTGTTGGCATAGCTTCTTGGCAGTGTGTAGAAAAATGCAAATAGATCCAAGCCTGTCACCCTGCACAAAACTCAAATCCAAGTGGATCAAAGACCTCAACATAAACCCAGCCACTTTAAACTTGATAGAAAAGCAAGTGGGAAATAACCTTCTATGAATTGGCACAGATGACCACTTCCTAAATATAATACTAGTAGCACAGATACTAAGAAAAACAATAAGTGGGACCTCCTGAAACTGAGAAGCTTCTGTAAAGCCAAGGACACTGTCAATAGGACAAAACGACAGCCTACAGAATGGGAAAATATTGTCACCAACCTTACAAGTGATAAAGGACTAATCTCTAAAATATATAAAGAATCCAGAAACTAGAGCCCAAAACCTTGAATAACCCAATCAAAAAAATGGGGTTAAGAACTAAAAATGGAATTCTTGGAAGAAGAATTACAAATTGCTGAAAGACACTTGAAAAAGTTCTCAACATCTTTAGCCATCAGAGAAATGCAAATCAAAACAACTTTGAGATACTACCTGACACCTGTCAGATTGGCTAAGATAAAAGACACAGAAGACAGCCTATGCTGGAGAGGTTTTTGAGCAAGGGGAACACTCTTCCATTGTTTGTGGGAGTGTAAGCTTGTTCAGCCACTCTGGAATGCAGCGTGGCAGTTTCTCAGAAAATTGGGAATCAGTCTCCCCAAGGATCCAACAATACCACTTCTGGGTGTATACCTTAATGATGCACATTTGCACTCCAAAGGCATTAGCTCAACTATGTTCATAGCAGCATTATTTGTAATAGCAAGAACCTGGAAACAACCTAGATGTCCCTCAACTGAAGAATGAATTAACAAACTGTGGTACATCTATACAATGCAGTACTACTCAGCAGTAAGGAAAAAATGATATCCTAAAATTTGCAAGCAAATGGATTGATTTGGAGAATATCCTCCTGAGCGAGGTATCACAAACCCAGAAAGATAAGCAGGGGAGGTACTCACTCATTAGTGGACTCTAAACAAAAAAGCAAAAAGCAAGGCATGTCCAACCTGCAAACCACAAACACTGTACAGCTTGGGATCTGAAACACCTTGGACTGGCACCTTGTATCCCACTCCCTCCAGAGGAACATCTGACCCAGTCTTGATGTTGGGGTGAGGAAACTGGATCTTCCAGGAGTGTTGCTTAACTAAGCCATACTGGGACCTTGGGACCTCCTGTCCTTTCTATGGAGGAGATAAAGAAATGTGGAGAAGAGAGAGTGACTATAAGGGGTGGAAGGGGGAAGGGAGCTTGAACAAGAATATACATGGATAAAAAATATGACTTTATTCATAATAAAAAAAAGAAGAGAATTGGCTTCCCTCAAGGATGAGTCTACAATTGACATTGACTCTACAGTTCATAGTGGTCAACCCTGAACCATATGTGTGTGTGTGTGTGTGTGTGTGTGTGTGTGTGTGTATACATACACATACATATATGGATAAATATACATAAATATATGTCAGTTTGTGTGTATGCATGTTTGTCCTGCTGAAGCTGCTCTGTGTCTTAATTTATGGCTTTCATAGGCAGCTGGTTCTCTCTTGGCATCCTTAAAGCAATCAAGTGATACTCAACATATCCCTCATTTACCCTGAGACAATCTAAGTCTCATCATAGGCTTGAGAATTAAACAGTTACAGCAGATCACTATACTTCTTGGTGGCTCTGAGCACATAATAGGTCTTCAGCAGTATATACAAATAGGTAGACTGATCAAGTAACTTAGATGTGCCTCACCAGACAAAGAACATGGTGGGAAAATGCAAGAGAGGAAAGCAAATGACCCCCATGTCTGTGGTGATAACTTTGTCCTAGTTTTTGCTTTGATGCATCAGCAGATGTCATCTCAGAAATTGGCCATCAGTGTTTTGCTTTGAGTCAAGGCCTCTGGGATGAGTGAAAAGCATCTCTTTAATTGTACATCAGAAGCTGTTCCACAAATGCTCTTCCCATTCGCCATCTTAACTCAGTGATTCCTTCTGTAAGCCTTAAAGCTGGAAGCAGAGAAGGAACTTGAACAGACATGATTTTGGAGTCTGAATTCTTTTGAGCTGCTTTATACTTCAGAAACATCACATAGAACTGGCAGAGATGCTGTGACACAATGTTCGTGCAGCATTTTTTTTTTTTCAATACAACACAGGGCTGTTATCTCATCTGTTGCATTCATCTCTTGTGTGATGGATGGGGCACCACAGTGGAACTAATGGGTTACAATGTCTGTGAGTAAAGCACATCTCAAAATTGAGATTTTTTTTCCTTGCCTTTTCTGTCTCTGCACACAGGCTCTCACACACCCACACACCACCTTTACTCACCACCACCCATACTTCATTCCCTGCATTCCTTCATTTCTCCAAAATTCCCACCCTTCATCTCCTACCTTGACTATAATCCATTCCAAACTAGGATTAATGTGTAACCCTGGAGTTGACATTAGGAGTGGCAAGAAGGGACATTAGCAGTTATTACCAGGGTGTTCCAAGAGGCTGTAAAATAGGAAACCTTGGCTTTCCTGTGAAGATGTCGATCCAGCAGAGGGGCCTAAACCAGTCAGGCATTTTGGTGGAGACTTCCTAAAACCAGACACTGAAAAAAAAGACTAGAATTCTTGATGGTCATTTGGAAACTAGTACCCATAACCCATGGGAAGATCTTGATAGAGCAATCCAGAGGCCAACAACAAGTCAACAAGGCCAAATTTTAAGGTTAAACAGTTCCTCGATGAAGATTATCTAAAAAGAAACAAAATTAAAACTTTTGTAGATCATTCAAGTTTCTAATGTCAGTTATTCTGCCTCATTATTGACAGAAGAAAGAAAAATATCCATAAATTCTGAGAAAAGGCCAAAGGGGTGGGGTTGATATTAGAATCATCAGTAGGAGTTGAGTGATAAATATAAATTCAAATGCAAGCATCAAGGTATCAGTAAACACAAACCGTTGTGGCTCAGCAGAAGTAAAATGTGACAAATGTCACTCCTGGGATAGCTGCCAGGCTTCCAGGAAGCATATTCAAAGCGAGAGCCTAATTGAAGAATCGAGTTCCATTTGTGGAAAAAGCACCTTGTCAAAGCTGATGGTCAGAGTCACATTCATGTTCCCATTGAACCTGAATTTAAGACGCAGATTTCTTGGTAAGAAGCTAAGCATTAGGGGTGGAAGGAAAAGTGGAAAACCCAACATGTCCTCAGAGACAAGGCCCTTGCTTGGAACCATGCAGGCACTGGTGAATCTGCAGGACTCTGATTGTTCACTGTTTGAAAATATAATCAAACTATCTTATCTCTTTTTTCTTTTATAAGAATCCTGAGAAAGAGTGAAAGAGAGAGAATAAATAAAATAACAGGAGACATTTAAATTTTCAGTGTGACTTTCTATCAGGTGTTTAAGAAGAAAATGAAATTTTTCATAATGCAGTTGCATTTGCTTCTTTCCCCCCAAGATATAAAATAATAGAGAATATAAATTTTTCCATCTGCTGAGTCAGCTATGAGCAGCCAGTGATGCACAGTGGAAGAGGCAGATGCTTTCCTTCCTGACCATTGTCTCTCAAAGGCCAGAGATGTGACTGAGGTCTGTTGTGCAAAACAGTAAACAGAGAAAGGTGATAACAAGAAAGAAGTCAAATTACAAATCAGAAAATCAGAAAATCAGAATCTTCAACTAAATTGTGTGCTTTTTGCTTTTCGGGAATTTTGTTTTGTTTTGTTGTTTTGTTTGTTTCTATGAAAACAAAAGCAAGTCTTAAAAATATAGAGAAAATCATTCAGCCAGAGGCCTATAAGAGGTCACAAGGAATTGGACAAGGTGACAAGGAACAGACATCATCTACTGTCTCTCCGCCTCAAGGACAGCATCAGACGCAGAGCAACAAGAATTAAGGTGCTGGCACTATCAAAATGCCCCAGGTATTAACAGTGTGATCTATGACTAATAACAGCCAATGACCATGCTGCTGCTATAAGGACATGCAGGGATTGACATGGACAGACACTCCTTGTAAACTGTAAAGATGAGAAGTAAAACAAATAAATAAATAGTTCATGGTCATTGCATTAGTTAAAAACTTAGAAAAAAATCAGCCATTGATAATATTTATGTCTGTATGGTAAGTGTAATGATCTCTTTTATTAAAACAATCAATCCACTGATTTATAAACAGAATTTTATTTTAAAAAATTCAAATTTCTTAAAAAGTACTTAAATTTGTTGTATAAAGTTTTTTTTTGGCCCATTTTGGGTCTGAGAGGTTTGTGCCCGTTGTTTGTAACTTGGCGCATGTGGCGGCAGCTGTTTGGAACTTGGTCTGAAGCTAAATGTGTTGCACGGGAACTACGCCTTCGGCTTTGGAACTTGGTCTGTGTGCCCGTGGCTTTTGTCTCTCCAAAAAATGAATCAGACGCTTATATTATTTTGTATTGTTTGGCCCATATCTTAACCATATTATTAGCTAGCTCTTTTATCTCAATTTAACTCATTTTTATTAATCTGTTTACCACATGGCTCCCAGCCTGTGGCTGGCCAGTATCTCTACATGTCTGTTTTTTGGGGGGATCTGATGGAGAGTGACTTAACTCTATTTTTTTTAACCTGGCTGCCTCTGATTCTCCACCCACTTCTACAGTGCCGTACATGGGCCCAAACAGCTCTTTATTTACATCATACAGAAAACATTCTACCACATAAATTACAGTTAAAAATTGGATTATGTTGTGTACTTTTTAGTATTTGTACTTATATATTAATTATTTGGTGATTTTATAGCATGCACCCCATCAAACTCAGTTATTGGGCCTCTCAGATCCATGCCCACTTTTATGATCTTCCCATTTACAAAACCACCCATTCATGCTGCTCATTTACTTACTGGAGCATAATTAAACTCCCTGTGGCCAGACCCTTAAAGAAAACAAGCCTTTCCTCACCCACACCCCTGCCAGAGGCCATCAATGTAGACATGAGGCACTGTGACATTTAGCTATGTTCTAGCCTTGAGTTTTTGTGTACAATAACATCTCTCTCTTTTTAATTTTTTTACATCCACTAATGAGTGAGTACATTCCCTGCTTATCTTTCTGGGATTGTGATACCTCACTCAGGAGGATATTCTTCATATCCATCCATTTGCCCACAAAGTTTAGGATATCATTTTTTCTTACTGCTGAGTAGTACTCCATTGTGTAGATGTTCCACAGCTTGTTAATCCATTCTTCAGTTGAGGAGCATCTAGGTTGTTTCCAGGTTCTTGCTATTACAAATAATGCTGCTATGATCATAGTTGAACTAGCGCTTTTGAGGTGCGAATATGCATCTTTAGGGATATGCCTAAAAGTGATATTGCTGCATCTTTGGGGAGATTGATACTCAGTTTTCTGAGGAACCACCATACTGCATTCCAGAGTGATTGAACAAGTTTACACTCCTACCAACAATGGAGGAGTGTTCCCCTTGCTCCACATCCTCTCCAGCATAGGCTGTCATCTGTGTCTTTAATCTTAGCCAATCTGACAGGTGTCAGGTGCTATCTCAAAGTTGTTTTGATTTGCATTTCTCTGATAGCTAAAGATGTTGAGCACTTTTTTATGTGCCTTTTAGCCATTTTTAATTCTTCTGCTGAGAAGTCCTTTTTTAGTTCTGAACCCCATTTTTAATTGAGCTATTAAGGGTTTTGGGCTCTAGTTTCTTGAGTTCTCTACATATATTTTAGAGATCAATTCTCTGTTACTTGTAGGGTTGGTAAAAATCTTTTCCCATTTGGTTGTGGTAGGTTCACAACCAAAAATGTAATGATCTCTTAAATCTATATTATTTTGCAATAAAGTAGACTTTTATGTTAATAAAAATATGTTCAATTAAAATATTTTAAAAGGCATTATTCTCCTACAAAAAAATGTTTTGCATATTATCCTGATAAGAAAAAATCAAAGATACTTGAATGTGAAGGATTAAAATTAATTCCTGGGCTCGAGGGATGGCTCAGCCGTTAAAGGCTTGGCTCACAACCATAAAATTAATTCCTACCAGGCAAACACAGTAGCCTTTCCTCCTGCAACATTATGCTATTTCACAGGACCTTAACTCCAACTATTCAGTGGGAGAACTGGTAAGATCATATTTAATTAGTTCTATAGGATATGATCCCTTTCCATCTTTACTTCTGAATAATAAACCACAGAAAGAAAAGCTGTGTGCACCTTTTGCCTACCACTTATATTGCATGACAGACTTTCTGCTGTGGCTATAAAACCACAATCTCAATAATCTTGGCATGACAACATAAAAATTATCAATAAGAAGCAAATTCATCATAGTCAGATATAAATATATTAAGAGATCAAGAGATGTTAAATAATGACTAAGTTGCCTAGCAGGGCAATGAATTTCTCTACAGAGTTCTTATTAGTAGGCAATTAGTATTAAAAAAACATGTTGACAGTCCTTAAGAGCTGAAGACAGTGGAGGAAATGAAGACTTTCATGACAGGAAGCAGATGGAGAATCTAATTATTTTTCAATTACAGGTGGCATATTGAATAAAAACAATCTGTAATTCACCCCTCCATTCATCTTACAGCTGTGTTTCTTAGAATAAATAAATACATTGTTTCATTAGTGGGACATTTTTGTTATCACACCTATAACTACCTACCCACAAAGTCTATGCCCTAAATCGGAGGTCAGAAGGGAAGAACACAGACCAATTGAATCTAGCTAAAAGATGAGCTTGTATAAGTGGGTGAAGGCTGCAGGCAATGAGAGCTGGACAGAAATTAATGGCTGGGAAGTTTTCTTTCTCAGAAAACTAAAGCCAGGCTTACTTAGTATTCTATGTGCTTCTCAGCAACAAATACACAGAATACACTATTGTCCAGGTTCCAAATTTTACATCTCATTTTAAACTCTGTGCAATTCATAGCACATACACAGGAAAGATTTGAGCCAATATTCAGCATTGATGTGGGAATGTCTTCCTGTATGCTGTGAATATCATTCTTTAAATAAAGGGACTGTTTTGGCCTATATCAGGCACCATAGCAGTAGGCAGGAAATTGGAACATAGGTAGGAGAAGAAGGGTGGAGTCAGACAGAGAGATAATCCAGCCATTAAATTATCAACATATAATGACATAGGTAAGCCACGAGCCACATGGCAGGACAAATTAATGGAAATGAGTTGAATTAAGATGAAAGAGCTTGCTAGCAATATGCCTGAGACATAGGCCAAAAAGCATGAAATTAATATAAGCATCTGTGTGTGTCTTTGGGACTTTGGGATTGCTGGTCCAGATAAGCAGCAGTGGGCAGGTCTGAACCATGAAAACTAGGCTGGCCAGAAACCTCATACTACACATCATTGTATTTTTTCCAATAAAATTGTAGATAAATAATTATATACTCACTAGCTGTAATTGTAGGAAATAATACAGAGGAAACCTATATGACCTGCCTCACTTCTCCAGTGGTGACATTGTAAAAAAGGAGAGGAGATTATCACAACAGGATACTAAAGTTGATTGTGTAGTAGCATGAATGAGACTCAGAGCCAAATATCGGGTAAAGGCTGAAACATCAGAGAAAGGAAGCACCCACAGTCAATCCTCACCCAGCTGTCTTGCAACTTCCTCAACCTCGATCCTGGTCTCTTCTGCCAGTTGCTTCTGTCTCTGCCTGGTTTCTACAAGCCCTTATATACCCTATCCTATCCAGATTAGGATTAAAGATGTGTAGCCCTGAACTCACAGAAACAGAAGTTCTGTCTCTGGAGTTATGGGATAAAGGATGTTGGTTACCACTCCCGGCTTTCCCTGTGCTGGATTAAAGGTGTTTGTGATTGACTCAGCTGTTTATCCTTGTATTCAAGGATCAAGGATTTCCTGAGCTGTCTGACTAGGATTTGACTGGGGGCTCTCTCTGATATCCCAGGATTTATTAAATATTTAACATATTTAACATGATTGTATTCAATTATTTATAGAGCAATCCTATTTTCAGATTTCCACAGTCATCTATGTATGTGTGTGGGTTGAGTATGGTGCTTACACATGTGTTTTAAGGTCCAGAAGCTTCACTCTTGTTGATCATTAGGATCTCATGGACTCCCCTGGAATACAGGCTATTGCCATTGCTGTTGCTTCCTCTCCAGGATGTGGTAGAAAGACCTCATTTTAGTGGGATTCAGGCATTATTTAGGAAAGCTTAGAGGCATAGCTTTGGAGTATGAGGACCCTTAATGGGGCATGGCCAGACCCCACTGAAATCTGGGGCACACCGACCTTCTTTTCTGTTGTGTTCTTGCATTCCAAGGAGCAGATTGGCCATCCGACGTGGAGCAGTTCCACTCTTCAAGAATTGTCTTAAGGTTCAATTTGTATCACTGAGTGTTTATATAGCCCCTAAATAAATGTTAATCTTTTATATGCTATATTGCAAGTGGATAGTTCTATAATACCTCATTGCTTAAGACTCTGTACATCTGAGTGATAGGACTTTGAGAAATCGCACTGGCACCAACCTAGAAGTTTCTTTCCTAGTCATTAGTTTTCATAGTTCTGAGAAGCTCTAGGCATGGTATCAAAGGAGGAAAGTCATTATCAGTCTTACCCACCTGTGAGCACTATAAGCTGCAGTAATGACTGGCCTGTCAAGATATGCTCAATATAATAGTGTTAGGGATGTTATAGAAATAACCAACCACTTCATTTTTAGCATTTAAAGCCTTCTCCATAAGATGGACCCCAACCTGGTACTGTGGTTGGGCAGGATATAGGCCCTAGAGAAGAACATAACACTATTATTCAGCTAAGTGAAAACTCTACTAAATTACCATCTAAGTTCTTATCTTTATTACCATACATCAGTGCATTTTCCACCCTCATCCAGATACTTTTCTATATGGAGGTTAACACAAAGGCCCACAACTTGTCAGCATGCAGAGAATAAAAAACTATGGAATGTTCAGCCATGTCACATATCCCAACCAAGGCTCAAGGGTCATTGTGGAAGAAAGGGCAGAAAGAATGTAAGTGTTGTAGGAAATTTGGTATCTATAGAAAACGGTATTTTCCATAAAAGTGCAGTTGCACATATGAAGTGTTGTTTGAATATCAACTGTTTAGAATTTGGAAACCATCTGGTGATTTCTGAGGATGACTGAAAGTCTGTTGAAGGTAGAGAGTTCTCTGAATTAATTACTTCAAATCCAGAATTTTCAGCTGGGTTTCTTCTGTCTGTGTTCTCCCGGATTGCCTGCTGTTCACAAGGAAGATGTTGTTAGTAAACAAAAGGCAAAAAAAAGAAGGGCACTGGCCTCAGACATCAAAAAGAGAAATCTGAATGCACAGCATTTGGCTTTCAGTCTGTTTCAAAAACAAAAGTAGGTAAATCAATATAGTGAACTGAGCTATGGTGATGGGGCTGAGTCTTGCTCTGCTTGTGTGATAAATGAGCTGAAGGGTGAGTCACCTGGTGTGAAGAACAAGGCTTAAGAAATAACCTTGCATGCTCAATGCTTGAATAAAATTAGGGATGTGCTTTGTACAGGCTCCTCCTTTTCAGTGTAAGCTATCTTTGCAAAAGAACATCATTTATTTAGCACTTTTTATGTGCTCAGCATAGTGAGTGGGGAGCTAAGTAACACTGGCCTCATTGATAGACAAGCAACAACGTTTGCCATTTACCTGAGACCATCTAGCAATTTAGCTTCTGTTTGGAACTTAATGCCAAACCTTAGTAAGATGTCTGAGAACTCAAATCTCTGGATTTCCATAGTAGAATGTGACTTTGTGCTCCTGTGTATCTGCTCCAGGAAATCTCTGTTGCCTTCCAAGTGTACCCTGGTATAGTCACACATCTCCATTGTATTTCAGTGTTTGAAGATAGTGGCCAGTTAAATGTGGTGTCATTTACAGTGCTGTAGCTCTCAGAAGGGAATGTTGGTTTATGTGACTCTGAATCTGATTCATCTGGAGCTGAGACCTTTGCTGCTACATTAAGATGCTCTAGCACAGCTGAGCACTTGCTGCACTTCTGCATCTCTTTCATTAATAGAGTAGAGAGCAGGACAGAAAACTGAGTTGGGAATTATCGTGGGGTCATAGGCTAACCATCTCTTTGCATTTGTAATGTTGATAAAAAACAGAATAACGTATCATCTAGCAAGAAGCACAGGATTCTGAATGTGCAAGCATGCGTGCTTGTATAGAAATAAACATTACATGAAAAGGGGGATCAAAGCAGCTATAAATCAGGTGGTGCTAAAGACTTATGAAAATTTCTTGAAGCCCATATAAAAAAGCTGAACAACAGAGGTGGGAACCCACAGAGAGGAAAACAGATCTGAGACTGGATCCTGAGGCATGGGGTTGGTATGACATCCTGTGCTATATGAACTCTATGGTATGCAAAGTGACACTCTGTGAAGTCCGTGTGTTTTATCTAAATGCGGAGTGGGTGGGAGATTTTCCAAGAATGGGGCTGAAATTAGCCGTGGAGAATAGCAGGACTTTTTAATGAAAAGTCTGGAGCTCAAGAGACAGAAAAAAAGAAAAACAGCTGTTACCCCAGAATTCCCAGAAATATTGGCCATACTTTTAGATGCCAACAAGCCATGTGATTTTATTTGTCTCTAAGTGGAGAGGGATGCACATGTTCAGATCAGTTGCCTGAATCTCTGTGGTCAAAGGGGTCTTGGTAGCAGCTTGTTTATAATCTTTTCTGGAATACTGGGTTGGCTAGGCCTTTTGGACCTACACAGTATTTGACTGTGAGTGTGGACTTTTGGGAGATGCATACTCTGCATAGGAGAATCAGTTTGGCTTACAAGGGTGACCATGGAAAATGAGTCACACCAATCCTCACCTCAGACTAAGTCCAATGAGAGAACAGCTGCCCATCTTAAGATCCTCTGAGATCAGTCAGCACGAAATCTGGACTCAGTCTCAGAGAAGCTTATGTGCCTTGATTTGGAGTCTGACTTTTCGGCAGATTTGCTTTAGGCCAATTTTATTAAATTCAGGCAAGATGAGAAAATTGCAAACCTATGATAGATAGCCCTGTTTTCAAGCAGTGCTTTAGCTTAAAGTTTTTCTTCAGGACATTGCTTTCTCTGTAAAGCGCATATTTATTCATTTATTCTAGTCTCTGGGTAGGTGATTGTCAAGGCCAAGGCCTTTGCAAAAGAAGAATATTATAGTGAGTGGAGAAAAATCCATAGAGCTTTTGGGTATGCTTGTTAGTTATTCAGATTGTGGGTTCTCCAAATGAAGGATTGCGATGTCACAGTAATAAACTAGCAATAGAAAAGCACCTTTCTGTCTGTAATTGGAGAATGGGAAACTGAAGGGATTTAGATACAATCTTAATATGAGTCAGTCAATCATTGTAGAAGGAAACACGGAGGAAGTCCACATTTTTATTAAATGCATATAGCAAAAATCTCACTCAGTTCCTGATCATGGGACCTGGTTCCAAAACCTGATTTATTTATTACGTTTGGTGGTAAGAAAACCCACTTCAGCACTGACAGCTCTGTCAAGCAACCTTGAGTCCCTATAAGCATGCAAACGCCTGGCTAAATTTTTCAGGAAATCCATCACTATTTAGAACCAGTGAGAAGCAGGGAGAATGGGAGTAGTATATTTCCCCCTGTCAAGTCAATGTACTAAAAAGTTAGACACTGAATAGAAAGAAGGATGTCAGAGCAGCAAGAAAGGGTGGAAGGTTGTCTTCCAGGCATGACATGGCCATTACACCCTTGTACTCCCAGGAGCGTTGATCACCTGAGCAACATTTGCATTATATTACGCCAGTCAGGATTTTTGCATGGAGGAGGGAGTGTGGATATATATTACATATATAATAATACCTGAATATTGGAGAGAGAGAACACACAGTCAAATCCTAGGCAGACAGCTCAGGAAATTCTTTATCCTTGAATACAAGGATTAAACAGCTGAGAATCAATGACACACACCTTTAATCCCAGCACAGGGAAAGCCTTGGAGTGATGACCTATACACCCTTAATCCCATAACTCTAGAGACAGAACTTCCTCTGTTTCTGTGAGTTCAAGGCTCCTTTAATCCTAACCTGGATGGGACAGGGTATACAAGGGTTTGTTAGAAACCCAGCAGAACAGAAGCCACTGAAAGAAGCGACAGACAGAAGGGTCCAGGAATGAGGCTGAGGAACTTACAAGACAGTTTGGTGAGAATTGATTGTGCCGCTTTCTCTTTCTGATATTTCAGCCTTCCCCCGATATTTGGCTCTGAGTCTCATTTAGTACAACCCGAATTAGTGCTACTACAAAGGAGGGTCTTATGAGGCTTAACAGTGGTTGCTGGAAAAAGAAGAGACATCATCTTTAGTGGGATAGACACTGGCAAGGTGCCAATTGTCATAACCCCTCATCGATCCTTCTAGAAGCAACCCCAATTAAACTCTTTATCATACACACCACATGGAGAAGGGAGGGAGACGTTACCTTTAAGAGAAAGTACAGAGCAAGGAAAAGGCTCAGAAGCTGAGTGTAAGGTTAACATCCCACAGGTAACACCATTTCTGCTTCAGGTCTCCATTTCTCCAGTCCCATACAGGTTTCAACAGCCTGTCAGCTTCCTTAATGCATGAATCAACTATATTTTTCCAGAAGAAGGTCTATTTTGACTTTGTACTCCTGGTTGTAACTAACCCCAAAACTTCACACAAGCTGGTCAAAACACCTTTTGGACCAGTAAAGCAAATGAACTATAAAGTCAGATTGCACTGATACCCAGGAAGGCTGCAAGCAACACAAATAGGGCCCTGTTAGCTGGAACCCTACCTGCCTCTCCAATGGGCATCTGTTACTTGAAGACCTCTCAGAACATCTCACTTCATAGTCTTTGCGAGACATTTTTTTTTATTCAGACGCATTTTAATTTGTGTGTGTGTGTGTGTGTGTGTGTGTGTATGTGTGTAAATTTATTTTTCCTGGCTTCTTAAATAAATTATAACTTCCATGAAAGCACATGTATTAAAACAGCTCTGGGGAATATTAACTCAGTTGATAGCATGCCTGCTATGTGGCATGAGGATTTGAGTTCAGCCCCCAACACCTATGTAAAAATGTAAATGTGATAGGGTACATTAACAATCCCATCCCTAGGTAGACAGAGACAAGAGGATCCCTGGAGCTCACTGGACAGCCAGCTTAGCCTAATGAGTCAGTCGGGTCCCAGTGAATGACCTCACCTCAAAAAATTACTTTTCTACCTGTGTAATGTTGCAAGGTCCCAAAGCCTCATTTCACTCGACTTCATCTCTGTAAAGTGCTGCAAGCAAATGTATTCTCTTTACTAACTTAAATGTAAAGCTTTAAAAAGGTCTTTGGAAAAGGAAAACATGAAGCTTTTTAAGTCAGGAGATGTCCATGGAGAAGCTCAGATGTGTGTTTAATAAATCTTCCCATGCTCCCAACATGAAAGAACATTCAATCTGTTTCATTTCAAATGTTCTTGTTCACTTTAATATCATTCTTAAAGAAAGAAAAGCCTATGGGGTTTGTGAGGGTTGGCTTTTGAAATATCCAATTTTTCAGGCTCCATGTAAAAATGTCACTAAATTGATTCACACTTTCTTTCACAGGGCAGAGACTGGAAAATCGGCGAAGAAGTTTACATGAGCTAACTCACTGAAGGGCTCAGCAGGCTCCCTTTACAGAAGACTAGTACCCGAATCCTGAGAAGTTTTCTCCTGGACTTCCTTACTAAGAAGACATTTTATAAACCTCTAAGTATTCCTGAGAACAAAAGGCTTGCCTCTAATTGTCTAGTGGAAGGACATTAATTCTTGTTTTTAAGTAGGTTTCAATTGTTATATACTGGGAACATTTTGTTTTAGGGGTAGTAGATGTCATCTACATGCATTTAAATTTGTTCTGGTCTAAGACATTAGTAATATCCACTATCACCCCTTGATGAGAAATAACCAATAATAAGAATATTTGAAAAAAACATATGCAAATTTGCTATTTGGTAAGCTTAATACACACACAAACACACGTGTGCAGGTATTCACATGCATATACACATGCTCACATAAAAGAGTTTCACTGGAGTCTTTCTCCATAAGGAAAAACATAGTTTCCAGGATTAAAAGTCTAGCACCAGATATGGAATAGCTACCCTCAAATGATTAATCAGAGAAGACCCAAAGACCCCCCTCTTCCAAAATAATACAGGCTAGTATTATTGCTTCCTGACTGCTTACTAGAACTTGATGGAGAAACCTGAAGACACCATACACAGCCCCAGGACACAAGGAATTACCGTGGTGCTGACCAGGAAATTTTATTGCATTAAATAATAAAATAACTTTTATTATACAAAAAGATGTCATGTGGCTGATAGAGAGAGGGTAGTCATCAACAGAGAACCCTGTGATGTGGAATGCACAGGCTTCTAAGGGCCTGGGGATCAGCCTGGCCTCAGCCAGTTCAAACTGGTTATAAGTGGTGCCTTAAGAAGTGTCCTCCTAAGTCAACCTGGGATCTGCCTGGGGCCTTGCAGCACAGGTGGAGTCCTGATATGAGATGACTTAGACCAGTGAGAGATGACCACACCACAGCCCTAGATGCCATCAAATCAAAGCCCTTCCCCCTGGCTAGGAGGAGGATATTTAAGGCTTTCCCCTTCCCCAGTAAAATTGGACTTGCTTAGTTAGTCTCCAGAGACTGTCTGTTGTCTCTGTACCTCCTTGCCCCCTCGCCCAAGGGGAAGTATCAGGGCCCTGAGCATAGAGCAACCCCAACTGTGAACTGCAATAATGATGAGCCCAGGAGTAGAGGGGAGGCATAAAGGATAGGAGGATAACAAACTCCTTTCTGATTATATTTAAGAGCCACTCCATAGGAGGAAACACGTGCCTAGTACTGTAAGTCTGGCCAAGAACCCATGCTTGAGAAACATATAGACCCCAGGGTTGAACCTACAACTATCATTCTGCTAAATAGATATGTTTTCAAACATCTTTTAAGTTTGAATCTCTCTGCCCATAGATTATAGCAGCTCTCAGATCTCATCAGAGAGGTTTCTTTCTGTGGTGCAAAGTATTCACCAGCTGGCTAAAGATCATCCATGGAATTCTGAGCCATAAATGGGACATCAAGATTCCACTCTCCCAAAGGCTCAGATACCATAAAGGAAGAACAGATAAAAATATTGTGAGAGCCAGAGATAAGGGATGGACAAAGCAAACCAGTATCTTCCGGGTATAAACTGCTGCACTCATGAGTTCAGGGCACTTGTGGTTGACTGCACAGTACCAAGTCAGTCAACACTGGAACACAGAAAAAGAATGAAGTCGTCAGTCCTCACCATAACTGGAGGGGTATGGGCAGCTGATGGTTTCCAGCGAAGGAAAAGTTGGTTGTATTTAATGGTATAGTGCTAGTAGGTCAACCACTCTCAAGTAGGTAGCCCCATACCCAGGAGTACAAGAGCATAACAGTTTAGATTCAAATACTTTTAAAAACAAGAGGATCAAATACAATTAGCAATCTATTCATAAATTAAAGAAAATAAAATCTGGGTTCAGTTATTCAAAATAAGAGGAAGATGTACACAGTAAGTTCCTTCCTACAAAATCAGTGTTTTTTCCTGAAAGTACCCAGCTTTCTCCTGCACTCTGGCAGAGTATAATACAAGGCCTAGTGGAACAGAACTCATGGCAGGGGAAAGTAAGGAGGATGCTATGCTGAGGATAAGGAATCAAGAGGGCCAGGTGTTCTAAGATGCACTTGTCTACAATTCCAAAAGCAAAGAACACAGGTCAGACATAGTTAAAATTACTTCATGCCACTTTTTATAGGAACTCCACCATACTCCTCAATAATCAGATCATCCTCACCCAGTTATCTGGCAAATTATATATGATAGATTGGGGAAAAATCTTCAAGAAGTGAGGATGACCTTTATAAGGTTGGAGTGTTCACTGGTGTCTCAAACTCTATCAAGAACTTTGGATGAATTATTTCATTTGATCTTGTGATAATTTCTATGGTGTAGCACCCCAATTTCCACCTAGAAGGTGGCTCAGATTTTTCCCTACCCACTCAGCACTGCTCCTGCAGCAAACTTTCTTTTGGGCCATCAACCAGCTCCCAAATTATGACACAGAGATTTATTAATTGAGAAAGCTTGGCTTAGCTTCGGCTTGTTTCTAGCTAGCTCTTTTGACTATTTAAATGATCCTGTTTCTTTTTATCCAGCATTTGCCTTGGGTTTGAGTTCTTTGTTTTGTTTTGTTTTTACCTTTTCTTTCTGTGTGTCCCACTTTGTGTCTGCTGGCTGCCAGCTGCCTGGCTGGCCCTGCATGCCTCTCTTCTTCTCTCTTCTCTTCTCTTGTTCTTTTTGAGCCTATATTTCTCCTCCTATTTATTCATTCTGCCGGCCAGCCTGCCTATCTCTCTCCTGTCTTGCTATTGGCCATTCAGCTTTCTATTTCTATTTCATTTCAGGTACCTTAGGCAGACAAGGTGAAACAAATGCAAAACACATATTTTCATATTTAAGCAAATACAGCATAAACAAAAGTAACACACCTTTACACTATTAAAGTAATATTCTGTAGCATAAACAATGTAACACAACTTTGCCTAGTTAAAGTAATATTCCACAAGACCCCTACCTCCCTCCTCCATAGGCTCAGGATCATCAAGAAGAGGGGCCAGGAAGATTATAAAAGCCAGAGATGGTAAATGACTTCAAGGAAACAATGTTTTCCAGATACAACAGCAGTTGTAATATGAATGTACAGTGTTTCTGAAAAACTGGTCAGATTTTCACTTTCAATGCATTTTAATTAAAATATAATTATGCTACTTTTTCCTTTCAGTTTCCTTCCACTAGCTCCTGCCATATCCCCTCACTTCAACCCCTTCCATGTCCTCCCTCATTACCATAATCTTTCTTTCTTTATTATTATTACATTTATATGCACAACTATAAAAATGTGACCTGATGGATCTGCTTATGTTGACTGTGTACATGTGGTTTCAGGGCTGCCTGCTTTGTGTCGGTAACCAACTAGAAGGCTCATGCTTGGAAATGGCTAATTCACCCTCATTAGTCCTCATTAGTTGCCTATGATTCTTTGCCTAGGGGATGGGACCTCATAAGATTTTTCTAGCTTTCTTGTTATCATGTCTATTAATGGCATCATTCAGGTCTTGTTTACTCAGTATAAAAGAGGCAGGTTCACTGCAGACTTCCTGGTGTTCTGATTCCAACAATCTTCCGGAACTCTCCTCCACAATAGAGCAGTAGATGCAGGAGCTGTGCAGATGTGCCCACTGAAGCTTGGGTCCTCAGCATCCATTTATCTCTGAATTGTGTTCAATTGTAGGTTTTCTCTAATAATTTCCATTTTCTGTAAAGGATGAGGGGTGAGAACTACAGTCATCTGGAGATATAAGAATAATATTTAGAATATAGTTATAAATAATGTTGATTTCATGGTCATATTTTTAATTTCTGATTTTATTGTGTAATTCACTTAACCACTTTAAGAAAATTCTCTATTTCATAAAGTTGTTATAAATTTTCATTTCTTAAAGTTGACAGAATATATGGGATGTGACATATAGCCAAGGAAACATTTTCAAATAAAGTAAACTTTATTGTTTGTAATTAAGGTTATTATCAAGGATTATTTTAGTTTCTATCAGATGATTTATATGAAGCTCTGGATAAAAATTCACTAAAAATGTTGAGTATTTGGAAAGCCACATGTGAATGTAGTTATTTTAAAGAGTGTTAACAAACCCAAATCTTATGGTTATGCAGCAACTCCCCAACAAAAAGGAGGAATATATGACCTAATAAGGAATATTTTTCTTTCAACTAATATTTTTATGTTTAATAACATCCAACCATGAAAAAATTAAAATAGGAATAGATTTTAGTAATAATTCTTCATAATGGTTATTATTGAATTATTGTTTTTGAAAAAAGTAAAGCTACAATCAGGCCTGTTCTGATGTCTCCATGATGTACATCACTTTCCAGGGTATGGTGTTGGAAGACTAAAGTCGGGCTCTGGTCAAAGGTGTTTGAATTTTACTTCCTGCAAAGTTTGTACCTCTTCTTCTGCAAATGTGGAATCACTCTCCCCATCTTTCCCATTCTAACTAAAGTTTCACTTGACAACAGCACTGTTATTCTTGTGACTGGATGCATTAGTAACTGTTTCAAGTAGTCTTTCTGCTCCTGGGATAAAACATTATGACCAAAAGAACTGTGGAGAAGAAAAGATTTCTTTCACCTTATACTTCAACATAACAGTCCGTCACTTAAGGAATAAAGGGTAAGTACTCAGGCAAAGTAGAAACCTGAAAACAGGAAGTGAAGCAGAGGCCATGAGAACTGTGTGTGTACTGGCTTGCTATTAGAACTTACTCAGCCTGCTTTCTTACCACAGCCAGAACCATCAGATGAGGGATGGTACTACCCATGATGTGCTGGGGCCACCCCATCAATCACCAACTAAGAAAATGCATTACAGGCTTGCCTACAGTCCAATCTTATAGAGGCATTTACTCTTCCTTTCTTCTTTCCTTCCTTTTCTTTCTTTTTGTTCAGATTTTAATTCTTCTATTCTTCTTAACTACAAAGCATAACAAAATAACAACAAAAAATGAGATAAAACAACAACAACAAAAAAAACACTGCATTGAAATTGAACTTGGAAACTCAATAGAAGAGTCCCATGAGAAGTCTCAAGAACCAAAGACCCACTCATTAACACTTTCTGAAATCCCATAAAAGTATTAAACTGAAAGCTATAACATACACAAAGGATCTGATGCCGACTCATGTAGGTCCCAAGCTTCCTACTTTAGTGTCTGTGAGTTTATATGAGCTTTACTCAGTTGATTTAGAGATTTCTTCCTCTCAGATGACTCTAGATTATATCAAGTTAACAAAAAGTAAGTCTAGACAGCACAGTATCTGTCAGCTTCCACTCCAGGATCTTATTTCTCACTTAACTCTTCCCCACTTTCCATCACTCTTTGGTTCTTATAAATTTTATTGCTTTTGAAATAACTTTCATCAGTGCCTCTACACAGGAACCAGTTCTTTCTTCGGCAGTGAGATTCTTTCCTCAGTCCCCTGGGGAAGTTATCAGATCTGTGTCTGGCTGATGGGTATTCAAATCATAGCTTCTCAACTTCTAAACTGCCTTTAAGCAAGTCATCATTCTCAGCCTTCATGTATCATCTGTGAATTGATAATATTGACAAAACAATAATGCCTCCTTTATAAGACTATTTGGAGGATTGCCTGTGCTGACCTAGAAAGCACAGTATCTATCTCTATTTGTTCTTTTGCATTCTGGTTTATCTATATAGACTGATATAGATTAGATTAAATTTATCTATTTCCTGTACTAAATGGGTTTTTTTTTCCTTTTCTGCTTTTTGAAACTCTGAGTATCAATGCAATAAAGATTTCTATACTTACAAACTCTTTATATGTTAGTTTAATTGCTTCTCCTTTTGTATTCTATTATTAATTCTTTGAGAAATTTTTTATTGTACTTTGATCATATTTACCCTCTTCCCCCAGTTCTCCCCAGATTGGCCTCATCTTCCCCAACCACCCAACTTTGTGTCTCCTTCTTTGTTTGCTGTTTGGCGTTTTTTTGTTTGTTTGTCTTAACCATTAAATTCAACTTGTGCTGCCCGTATAAACTGTTTGGCCTTCCACTGGAGCATTTTGACCTATCAGAGACCACACCTTTGAAGACAACTAACACTCCCTCTCCAGCAGTCATCTATTGATCTTCAGATAGGGGGGGGAACACCATGAACACTTTCCCACTTCTACATAGTATTTGAATAGGCTTGAGCTTGCACAGTTCTTGTACTTGCTGTTATAATTACTGTGAGATCCTATGTGCAATTACCCTGTTGTGTCTGAAAAACAGCATCTTTGTAGTCACTGTCCTTCTCTGAAATGATGTTTGGGCCTTTTTATATGTCCCTAAATCTGAACTTTCTGAATCAAAGGACTTGGATTTTATCAGTGACTGGGCTATAAGAGAATTAGATTACATAACTTTTCACAAATATAAAATATCAAAAAAATCTAGAGAAAATAGAAACTGACATCAAATTCATCTGGATCTGGAAGTTTCTATAATTTAATAAACAATGTTGCCAGTCTTAGTGGAAAACTCAACAAATGTGCTGACTTGGGGATTTTCAGACATGACTGAGGTCACAGATGATTTATCACTGAGCAGCATCTCTGCAATGACTTGGAGAAAATATAATATCCAATGTGCTACATCTCAGGGGAGTGAGAAACCAAGTCACACTGGACGTTCTCTAAGCTCTGTTCCGAAGCTTCATGAACTTCCTGTCTTCAAATCAATCACTTGATGATTGTGCTCATTTACTTAGTGTTTTACATTTCTCCTGGGGATGTATCTATTTGTCACCTGTGGCTAGTTGTCTGACCTAAGGCTGATAAGAGTAAATGATTGGCATAAAGATCAGTATATTCTGTACCTCAGTATAGCCCAGAGCCTACAGACTCAAGAGCCACAAGATGCCTCTGAGTTAATGCTTTCTTAACACATAATGAGAGTTCATAAAGCTACTGGTAAGGATACATTTAGGGGGCATTTTAGAGTAAGAAATGTTTTTTCTGTTTCCTACACAAGCTAACTCAGAACACTCCTGTAACTAGACAAAAGGTATCCATGACCTATTCCTTCCTATGAGCCAAAATAAAGGCTATAGTTATAGATTATATGCTACAGTTTCCAATTCTAAACTCACGTGGTTCCAAGTGTCAGCCTATAAAGTAGACAAAACAATAATCTGAGTTAACATTGTAGAAACTAAAGCATTGAAGTTTAAATGAATAACCTAAAGAAATACAGTTAGTCAGTAGCAAAGTCAGGTGAAACTGAGACACCAGACATTTATACAGGGACCATGATATCACTGAAACCTTTTAAGATGCTAGCTTTCTTGCCAGAGTTCAAAACTAGAGAAGACACAACCCAGATCCCAAGGCCTGGTCTGGGCTATGGAAACTAAAGTCCCTCCACCCTGAGGCCTGGAGCTATTTTTGGAGCTGTGAAGTTTCTAAACCCCCAAGGCTAATCACCCAAGACCAAGTGCCCAAGGTCTTGGGTAATAAAATGACATTCCAGCCCAGCCAGGAGGCATTCTCTCCCCATCTTAAAACAATCAATCAGCCAGCAGCTGCCTACCTGCCAGCAATAGTAAAGAAACTCTCTGAGTCCTTACTCCCCAGCCTGATAACAGCATTCCTATGGTTATCAGGGGGTTAATAGCTACCAGGGAAGTATTGCCAACACTCCTCACCCTATTTAAAATAAATTGATCAAAGCCAAGACAACACTTAAGCACATTTGAGGCAGATGCTGCCTTAATTATGAATAGATGTCTGGATGGGCTGGAAGAACAATAGACATGCTGGACAAAGCTATGCTTTCCTGGCTAAAGTCTGGAATAAAACAAGGGTACTTACTTTTTCCAGTCATACTTAGTTAATTGTAGACATTTTAATGCATATATTTAGGCAGAAAAAGAAATAATTCATCCAAATTGGGAAGAAAGAAAACAAACAATCCATGCTTGCAAATGACAAGGCTCTATCCATAGGGGGAAAAAACCTACTTCTTTACTACAAAACTCTTTGAACTGGTATATTTAGTAAAGTTATGAGCTAAAATAAATATATAAGACAGTAGTATTTATATATTAATAACAAACTTCTTGATTTAAAAGAACAAGAAAGCTGTACCACTAAGAATGACTATAAAAAACAAACATGGTATGTACTCACCTATTAGTAGATATTAGCTGTTGAGTAAATGACAATCATGATACATGCCACAAACCCAGAAAGGATAAATAACAGGGAAGGGTACTGAAGGAGATATATGGATCTCCCTGGAAACAAGAAATAGAACAGACTTTGTGGGTGTATTGAAAGCAGGTGGGAATAGGGACAGGAAGGGAGGAGTATAGGGTAAAGGTACAGTAAGAGGCACCTGGATTTGCAGGGCATTTGGGGGGGCATTGTGGAGCTCTAGTGCAATAGAAACTCCCAGGATTTAAAGAAGAAACTAATACCAATATTATTCAAATTATTTTACAAAATATAAACAGGAGGAATATTGCCAAATTTATTTTAGGAGGCCACAGTAACTCTAATATACAAACCACACAAAAACTCAAAAAAAAGAAAATTATAGACCAATATCCCTCATGAACATTGATGCAAAAACACTCAATAAAATACTGGCAAACCAAATCCAAGAACACATCAAAAAGATCATTCACCATGATCAAGTGGGTTTAAGTCCCAGAGATATAGGGATAGTTCAACATATGAAATCTGTCCATGTAATCCACCTTGTAAACCAATAGAAAGAGAAAAAAAAACCTACATGATCATCTCATTAAAAGGTCTTTGACAAAACCTAGCACTCATTAATAAAAACAGTTTTGAAAAGATCATAGACACAAGAAACACACCTAAATATAATAAAGGGAAAAACAATATACAAGCTGACAACCAACATCAATTAAATAGAGAGAAAGTCAAAGGAATTCTACTAAAATCAGGAATAAGACAAGGCTGTCCACTCTCTCCATGTGTATTCGACATAGTGCTCAAAGTCCTAGCTACAGCAAAAGGAGAACAAGGAGATCGAGAGAACACAAATTAAAAAAGAAGTCAGAAGAAGATTGTTATTTGCAGATGATATAATAGTATGCATAAACAACCCCAAAAATTCCACCAGGTATCTCCTATAGCTCATATGTACCTTCAGTGAAGTGGCTGGGCACAAGATTAACTCAAAAAATAAGAAGTGCTGTTATTTCCAAACAATTAAAGGGCTGAGAAAAAATCATGAAAATTAAACCCTTCACAGTGGTCCCCCCCAAAATGATATAAAATATCTTGAGGTAACACTAACCAAGCAAGTGAAAGACCTTTATGGCAAGAATTTTTAAGTCTTAAAAAAAAATTGGAGAAGACATCAGAAGATGGAAAGATCTCATACACTCATGATTAGTAGTATTAACATAGTAAAAATGGTCTCTTATCAAAAGCAATCTATATGTTCAATGCAATCCCCATCATAATTCCATCAAAATTCTTTTTTTTAGAAAGAATTGAGTGTTTAATAAAGTTTTAAATCTTTTGAAATATTACAATTTATATTCAAATATAATTCTGAAAGAGTAAATGTGTGAAGTATTCTTCATGTATATAAGTACTTTGTCTGTAAGACCATCTGTGCATTACATGTTTATCTGGTATCTGTAGAGGCAAAATGAGGACATCTGAGTACCCGAAGCTGTAGTTAAAAAAAAAAAAAAAGCAATTGTGAACTATTGTGGAATAAAACCCTGGTTCTCTGGAAGAACAAACAGTTCAGAGAACCATTAAGTAATCTCTCCTGACTTTGTGAATAGCTGTAATAAATATTTTATCTTATTCAACTTCTAAATATGATAATAATAGCATGCAAGGTAGTATATACCTCTCATCTCAGCACACAGAAATCAGAATCAAGAAGATTTCTGTGAGTCTGATGCTATCTAATCTACATAGTGAGTTCCAGAAATTTTAGAAATACATAGACTCTATCTTAATAATTATAATAACAATAATAATGATGACAAATTATAGTAGCATAAAAGTTTGGGTAAAACTTCTAAGTGTACCGTAGAGCACAAAACTCATACTTCTGAGAAACCACATAAATTTATACTATATGTAATTTCTGTATTTTTTGTCCATTAAAATTACAGCCACCAAATGCATGCAATTTATAATGTCCTATACCTAGTGCTAAAATTAACAACATAAAAGTAAATCAAACACAAAAGAAAACTTAAAAAATGCTCCAAATAAGTCTTAGCATTAGTTCACTTTTAACATCTTCAGATTAGAGTTAAACTTAAAATAGAAAGAACATGAAAAACTGTAATAAGAGAAGTGGTCAGTGATGATGCAGCAATTTCTAGTGGTCATTGTGAAAGCCAAAAAAAAAAAAAAAAAAAAACCAGTACAGCTACTTGTACAAGATTCAGCAAAGCTGAGCCATATGATGACTGCAGTGCTACTTTAGGCTTTGATCTTTATGTATCTCATGCTTGTAGAGGTTTGCAATACTCAACTTTGTGTGGAAAAAACAAAAAATGAAGATATCAAAAAGAATCCTGACTAATAAAAGAATTATTGGAAATATTACCATCCCTGATCTCAAGTTCTACTACCTAGAGATAGTAATAAAAATAGGATGATATTGGTATAAAAACAGATAGGTGGATCAATGAAATTAAACTTAAGACCCTGATATTAAACTACATAACTATGAACACCTGATATTTGACAAAGAAGCCAAAACTATACAATGGCAAAAAAGTATCTTCAACAAATGGTTCTGGCATAACTATATGTCATCATGTAGAAGAAAGTAAATAGACTGATATCTATCACCCTGCACAAAACTCAAGTCCAAGTGGATCAAAAACCTCAAACATAAACTCAGTTACACTGAACCTGATGGAAGAGAAAATGGGAAGTAGACTTGAATGCATTGACACAGAAGACAACTTTCCTAAATATAATACCAGTAGAAGAGAAATTGAGATTGATAATTAATAAATAGGACCTCCTGAAACTGAAAATCTTCCTCAAGGCAAAAGATACTGTCAATAAGACAAATGACAGCCTACAGAATGGAAAAAGATCTTCACCAACCCCACATCTGACAGAGGTCTGATCTCCAGAATATATGAAGAGCTCAAGAAACTAGACATCAAAATACCAAATAATGCAGTTTTAAAAATGGTTACTGATCCAAACAGAGAATTCTTAACAGAAGAATTTCAAATGGCTGAAATATATTTTAAAATTGTTCAACATCCTTAGTCATCAGGGAAATGCAAATCAAAAGGATTCTGAAATACCATCTTATACCTGTCACAATAGTTAGAGAGCCTCAGCAGGACCAACCTAGTCCCTCTGCATGTGTGTGACAATTGTGTAGTCTGGTCTCTTGTAAGGCTCCCCACACTGAGATGTCAGAATGCCTAAGATTAAAAACACTAATGACAGATTATGCTGGAGAGGATGTGAAGTAAGGGGAAAACTCTTCTACTGCTAGTGGGAGTGCAAACTTGCACAGCCACTATGGAAATCAATATGGCAGTTTCTCTGAACATTGAGAATCAATCTACATCAAGACCCAGCTATACCAATCCTGGGCATATCCCCAAAGGATGTTCAATCATACCACAAGGACACTTGCTCAACTATGTTTATAGTAACTTGATTCATAATAGCCAGAACCTGGAGACAACCTAGATACCCCTCAAGTGAAGAATGAATAAGGAAAAATGTGGTACATTTATACAATGGAGTATTACTCCAATGTAATACAATGGAAAAAATGTAATACAATGTCAAAAAACAATGACCTCATAATTTGCAGGAAAACAGATGGAACTAGAAAAAAATCATCCTGAGTGAGGTAAGTCAGACCTAGAAAAGAAAACATAGTATTTACTCATTCATAAGAGGATATCAGCAATAGATAACAATATAACAAGCCTACAAATCCACAAACTAGATATCAAGGAGGGCCAGAAGAGGGATGCATGGATTTTCCCAGGGAAGGCAAAATAGAAGAGTAAACTGGGTAAACTGGGGGTAGAGGAGAAGTGATAGGGGGATGGGACCATGAGAGATCTGATTAGGCAGGGTGGGTATGAGAGCTGGCATGGAAACTTTACAGATAAGGAGAGTAATGAAAGAGACATCTTGATGGGGGGACCATTTGGGGGTTAAAGAGAAACCTGGTGCCAAGGAAACCCCCAGGAATCCACAAGGATGACCCAGCAAAGACTCCAAGCAATAGTGGAGAGGGTGCCTGAAATGGCCATCATCTGTAATCAGATTGGTGACTAACCTAATTGCCATCAAAGGACCTTTATCTAATAACTGATGGAAGAAGATGCAAAGATTCACATCCAAGCACTGAGCCAAGATGCTGGAGTCCTCCTGAAGAAAGAGAGGAGGGATTGTACAAGCCAGGGGTATCAAGGCTATGACAGAGGAACCCACAGAGACAGTTGATCTGAGTTCATGGGAGCTCATAAACTCTGGACCAATAGTTGGTGAGCCTCCACAGGACCAACCAAGGCATGTAGTTGCACAAATTTGGGTTATATAAAATGAGACTCAGAGGCAAATATCCAGGGAAGGCTGAAATATCAGAGAGAGGAAGTACCACAGCCAATTTTCACCCAGCTGTCTTGCAACTTTCTCAGGCTCGCTCCTGGTCACTTCTGTCTGTTGCTTCTGACAATCACTTCTGCATCTGCTGGGTTTCTAAAAGCCCTTATATACCCTATCCCATCCAGGTTAGGATTAAAGGCATGTAGCCTTGAACTCACAAAAACAGAAGAAGTTCTGTCTCTGGAATTATGGGATTAAGGGTGTAAATTACCACTCCCAGCTTTCCCTGTGCTGGGATTAAAGGTATGTGTGACTGACTCTCAGCTGTTTATCCTTGTATTCAAGGATCAAGAATTTCCTGAACTGTCTGCCTAAGGTTTGACTGTGTGCTACCTCTGATATTTCAGGATTTATTAAATATCTAACAAATATTCACATAGGTGTTCTGTATGTATGCAACAATTGTATAGTCTGGTCTCTTTGTAAGGCTCTTAGCACTGAGATCAGGATCTGTCCCTGGAGTGTAGCTGGTTTTAGGAAACTATTCCCCAAGCTGTATTACCTTTCCCTGGCTTGATACAAGGGGAAGAACTAGGTCCTGCCTCAACTTGATGTGCCATGCTTTGTTCAAGCCCATAGGAGACCTGCTCCTTTCTAAATGGAGATGGAGGAGTGGAAGGAGAGGTAGGCAAAAGGGAATGGGGGTACTTGGAAGAGAGGATATAGGGAAATCTATGCTTGTTATATAAAATAAGTAAAAATGTTATTTAAATAAAATGTTTAAATGGATAGTAAAACAATCTCAATAGGAATTTCTCAAATGAAGACATACAAGTGGCCAAGAATTACATACACACAAATGTTCCACATCACTGACCATCGGGGAAATACAGTCATAATCACAACGAGACATAATACAGCCTGAATCCAGGTAGAACGGCTTTTACCAAAAAGACCAAAGGAAAAGAAAAATTTTAGTGAGGATGCTAAGAAAGGGTCTCTTTTATATCCTGTTTAGAGGAATGCAAGAGAGTATGATCATTGTGGTAAACAGAATACAATGGAACTGCCTCATGATCAGGCAATCAAAAGAAATAAAACCTTGCTTAATAGTTGCTGCCAGTCTTGAGGAGTGCAATCCTCAATGGCCAATAGAGCATGAGAAGACCAGAAACCACAACAAAAGTACCACAGGTTTTCATTCTGCAAGAAAGCAAAAGGTTGACCTCACAGATGGGCATAGTTAAAGTGTAGTCACTAGAGACTGGGACATAGAGGGAGGGAAGACAGAACATGCTCAGAACAAAAGTACCAAAATACAGAAAAACAGAAGAAATAAGTTCTTGTAGTATGAAGTTTTTGACCAGGCCTTTCCAGCCTAGCCCTGAGGTTCAGACCCACTCACAACCCCGCTGCCGCTTAGCCTCAGAGTCCCAAATAATCACACAAAGGATTATATTAATTTTATGCTGATTGGCCTTTGGATCAATTACATAACTTGTTAACTCTTAATTCTTAAACTAACCCATGATTCCTATCTTGTTTAGCCATGTGGCTTTGTACACTTTATCAAAGCAGCATGGTTGTCTTCTTTCCTTTCTTGGTGTCTCTCCTGCTCTTCCTGTTCCTGGAGTTTTCTTAGTCTGGTAGCCCTGCCCACACTTCCTGTCTGCCTTCTAGCCAATCAGCTTTTTTATTAAACCAGTAGGCGAGACAATGTATCAGAACATAACCCCACTACAACTTCTAGTTTTCTACAGTAGTAAGACAACTGTTTTCTACAACCACCTATGATATATTTTACAAGAAGTGTGTCCAAGGTCCTAACACATACAATGGTTATTTGAAGATATGAAAGTGTTTGTTGACTTGATCATTGTATGTTAAAACATGTACTGAACTGTCATACCATATTTCATAAATACATATGAATATTGCATCACAGTTTGAAAAGCATAATACAGTTATCTTCTATAAAAAATCAATTCAAAACAGCACCATGACCCTGGTTGCTGAAAGAGAAATCTGTCTTTGAAAATGACACATTCAGTCTGTTTTGTGTCACTATAAGCAGATGTTCAGTTTGTAGGGAAATGCACTTTTCTAATTTTCTCATTTGTGTTTTTTCTCTGGGCCCATTACCCATCTGGTACTTTTCTATGAATCCCCCAGATGTCATCAAGCATTGTTAGGAATGTAGTTCAGATTCTTAGACTGACAACTTTTCAAGACACAAGAAGATGTCCTTCAGTAAAATGGTATTATTTAAAGAAATCTTTTCTGAGAAGCCAAACAAATGGAAAGGAAAGCAGTGAAGTGTTCGTGTTCCTCTCTAGAGACCCCTCAGTGCCACATCACCTGGGTGCTCAGTCACAACTCTGGCAAGCTGGACATCCAAGAAGGCCACATCACACTGAGGTTGGAAAAACAACTCATTACAAAATGCTTTCCTCCTACTTAATGAAAGAGACTGATTTGCTTCAGTTCTTAATACTGAGTCAAAACAAGATTCTTTTATTGAGATGTTTATGAATAACAGCATTTTAAAAGCATAGGATGAATGCTTATAATTTGATATGATTTTAAATCATAACATGTAATTTTTATGATTTTGGTGATCTGAATTTTCATACAGCTAGCATTTTTAACATTTTCACTGTCCCATTAATATATTGTAGAAATGAAACTGAAATTGGACAAAAATTATTTGAATGTTGAAATAGCTTCTCCCAGATAAAACATCTGTGTAGGACTCTAGCCTTGAGTGTACTCCAGAAAGCAGCAGTCTCCAGATAATAGGTGTTTCCTACACTTACCAGTGAAGATTGAGATTGATTTTGAGATGAAGGATGCCAAATGGTTTCTAACACAGATTCCAACTGATTCAATTCAACATGTACTCACCACAAATGCTCCATGTTATACCAATTCTATTTTCTTCTAAAAGCCAAGTTTAGAAAGCATGTTGTCCAGCCTGTTGGAGTAACATTATTTAATAACAAATCATGTATATTCAAAGTGTTAAGCCTTCACACACACACACACACACACACACACACACATTGTTTGAGACAGGCTTTTTTGTTTTATGAGGTTTTTTTCTGTGAAACAGTCCTGGCTGTCCTGGACTTGCTTTGTAGACCAGGCTGACCTCAAACTCACAGAGATCCTCCTGCCTCTGCCTCCAAAGTGCTGGGATTATGGCATGGCCACCTCTACCTGGCTGTTTGGCCTTGTACTCACAGAGATCCTCTGGATCCCCCTGCTTGGATTAAGAGTATGAGTTATCACTGCACTATTAGGCCTTGAACTCACTGAGATCCAGAATGGTCTCTGCCTCCCAATTGATGGGATTAGTCGTGACCCTCCCAGGTTGACTGTGGGTGGATGTCTTCTCTGATATGGCAGACTGGTTTTATTAAATATGTAACATATCACCACATTAGGTGATAGGAAGGTAGGTAAGCAGATATAGATGATAGACAATAGATAGATAGATAGATAGATAGATAGATAGATAGACTCACTAAAATAATTTATACAATCAAGTTAATTGACATATCCATGATCTAAATTACACTTTGTGATAAGAACCATAAAAATCCTTTTGCTTTTTTATTGAAAATATTCTTCTCTTATCCAATGCACCCCAACCACAGTTTCCTCTCCCCCCACTCCTCCTAGCCCTCTCCCCTAAATCTACTTGCCTCTGTTTTCTTTTCAGAAAAGAGCAAGCTTTCAAAAGACAAACAGGAAAAAACAAGGTACAATAAGACAAGGCAAATGCCCTCATGTCAAGGCTGAATCAGGCAACCCAACAGGAGAAAAGAATCTCAAGAGCAAACCAAAGAGATAGAGACACACCTGTTCCCACTGTTGGGAGTCACCCTCCCCCAAAAAAACAAACCTAACAGCCAAAACATATGCAGAGGACCTGGTACAAACCCATACTGGCCCTGTGCTTGCCTCTTCAGTCTCTGTGAGCCTGTGTTAGCCATGCTTTGCTGATTCAGTGGACAATGTTTTCCTATTATCCTCCATCTCCTCTGACTTTTATAGTCTTTCCTCTCCCTCTTTCATGCATCTCCTAGGAGATGGGCCCAATGGAGCCCTCCTATTTAGACTTTCTGCATAATGTATGGCTGTGGGTCTCTGCACCTGCTGCCATCTGCTACTGGAGGAAGTCTCTCTGATGATTGGACAAGGCACTGATCTATGAATATATCAGAATATCATTAGAAATCATTCTGTTAGTTGTTTGTGGTTGTGTGTGTTTGCTTTATTTTATTTTGTTTCGTCAGTCTTGTTTGGTTCTACTCTAGGTCTTTGGACTATCTCAAGTCTCTGGTTCCTGGCCATTAAGACAGTAGGTCCCTATTGCTGAGGACAATTGCCACATAGCTAATTAATTGAATGTAGAGACATTAAGCTGGTGTGGGCTTGGATCCTTTATTCCTGTGTTCTGGTGTCTTAGAGTACATGAGAAGTTACTCTAAGTTATTAAAGAGAAACTTGAAAACCAAGCCAGCCACAAAACCCTCCACCTACTGTAGTTGGATGTTTTCCAGTCCCACCCAGCCCTTCAACTGGAATAAATACCTCCCTCCAGTGGTGTTGAAGCTGCTTATAAAATAATCACTCAGAGGCTAATATTAATTACAAACTCTTGGGCCTATGGTTCAGGCTCATTATTAAATAGCTCATAAAACTTAATTCAACCCATTCCTATTAATCTATATTCTCTCACATCTTGCTTCTCTGAGAGGTTCACAGTGTCAGCTCCAACCATGCCTTTCTCTTACCTGCATCTCTCTTAAATTTCCCACCTGGCTATAAGGTGTCTTGCTATAGGCCAGAACAGCTTCTTTATTAACCAGTGGTGGCAGCATATATTCAGAGCATACAGAAAGACCATTTCACCACAGCCTACAATCTGTCCTACCTGCAAGATATGCTAGGGCAATGGTGGTTCAGAACTTGTAAGAGTGGCCAACCAATGTCTGGTTTAACTTAAAATCTTTTTTTAGTGTAATTCTAGTATACAAAATATAATTACCTGCAGTTACTATGCTATACATGAAGTCTCCAAAGCTTGAGATTGCAACTTTATATCTTTTGCAATATATATTTCTTCCACTTTAGACTTCTGGTAAACACACACACACATACACACACACACACACACACACACACACACACACACACACACACACACACATGTTTCTATGAATTTGACATTTTAAGTTCCGTATGTAAGTGAGATCATACAATACTGGTTTTCATGTGCTTGATGTATTTGACTTAACATAATGTTCTCCAGTGTCAACAGTGCCAAAAAATGAACTTTCCTTTGTTTTACAAAAGATTATGAGGCTGAAGAGATAGCTTAGTGAGTAATAGTACTTGCTGCATAAGGATGGGGACCTGAGTTCAGATCCAAGAACCTACATAAAAAGCTAGGAATGACCATGCAGGAGCCTGCAACCCCAGGGTTACTGAGCCAGAGACAGGAGAATCCCTGGAGGTTGGCACCTATTAGTCTAGCTCTATATTTCTTAGGAGACCTGTGTAGTGGGAAATCAGAAGCTACCCAGGTAAACTCTGATGATGCCAAGGAACCAGAGCCAGGCAGGGCATTGCCAACTGGAAAGAGCCCAACCCTTTTTGGATCTGTAGCATGGTTAAAAAAGACTGCTGAGTGACACTCTCCTGCACGCTGCTTCTTCCTTTTCCCCTCCAAATATCCCTTATACCATAAGTGTTTTAAAATAATAAATATTACCCAATTATATACATATAGCGGCCTGGTAATTTCCGCAATAGACCTATGTCAAGGAGAAAGGCAGAAAATTATACAACAAGATACATTCCATCTTCTTTTGGCCTCCATACATTATAGGCATGTATACAAACACACAACACACATACATACATAAACATACTTACTACATACTGTAAGGATTGCTGGCACTCCACGTGGTGAAACCAACATGGATCCAGCAGGACCCACCTTGTACAGAGGCATGCCCCTAAACGTGGCTACGTAAACCACTGCATACCCCTTCTCTTAAAAAGAGACACCATGTTGCGATTTGTCTCTCCTCCTCTCCTGCTTTTCTGCTCCTGTATTCACCTGAGAACTCTCTTAAATAAACTCTTGTGTGGCCTTGGTAATGTGAGTGTGTGTGTGTGTATCTCTTCTCATGCACAAAACCAACACATACAAACCCACAAAGAGATTATAAACCAAGTATGGTAGTACATGCCAGGAATCTATGTCAAGTAAAGGCAGGAGAATCAGGAATTCAAAGCTATCCTTAGGAGTTCAAGGCCAGTCTGGGCTATATAAGATGCTATCTCAAAATTAAGAAAAGAGAAAATTATAAAAGAAGATATGACTTTAGCAATAAATACATGTAGAATGCCGCCTACCATGCAGAAAATAAATGCTTGATTACAAGTGACTGAGTGACAGATCAAATAATCCACCAGTGCTGTGTTGTATGTAGGCTGCCCTGAAGGCTCTGAGGTTCACTGGGTAGAAGCAAATTATCTTGAAATTAATTATCGTGAATTTTTATCTTAAAACAAAAATTGAAGATGTTTCTCTAAAGCATGCGGAAAAATTATTACAATTATTCTCATAAGTTTGTTCCATTTTTATCTGAGTGTATTCAAAATATCACTATAATTTTTTCACTGTTTTCCACCACAAGGTACATATTATTTTATTTCTCTACCTACAGTGTGCAAGAACTCCAGATTTTATACCTTTTTATTACTTTAAATATATATTTATTTGTGTGTGTGCACACACATGTTTTTGTGTGTGATTTCTATGCCAGATATGTGCAAAGGTTCAAAGAAGCCAGAAAAAGACTGCAGATTCTCTAGATTTGCAGTTACAGACAGGTTGAGCTCCTGATGTTGGTGCTAGAAACGGAACCCAAGTCCTCTGGAAGAACAGTCAAAGTTTTTAACCACTGAACTATCTTTCCAGCAGTATCTAATACATTGTGGATATAATCTACATTTTAATATAATCTAAGGCTCTGGGAAAAAAAAGAAAAGTCAACATTATCTATTCATTAAGCAAAATATATATGTCAAAAATAATACTTCCCTCTTAACTAGTTTTTCATATGCTTCTTTTATAAGATTATTATAACAAAATACCCTCTCTCTAATCCTAGACTTGAAAAGCTAAAAAAAAACTCCATGTGGATAATACTCTTAAACTGAATGTAACAAGATATTTTGCTTTATGAATATTGGGGTTTTTTTTCAGTACTGGGATTAACCCATGTCTTCATACATATTAGGCAAGTGCACTGCCACTTAGCTGTATACTCTTTATTAATCATGATTTTTCTTAACTCCAGAAGTACACAATGTAAAAAAAAAAAAAAAACTTTGAGATAAATCTCAAGGCAGGACACTGCTGGTGTGTAACCTGTAACCTGGGAAATACCAAAAAAAAGAGAAACATTTAGCTTATATCTGATGCATCATTATTTGATTTTCTTCAAGTTTGTTAAAATGTAGGGGAAAAAAATCAACACTTGACCGAATGAAAAAAAAAATATTTCCCATCAAGATATGTTTTCTTACAATGGGGTAGTCTATAATCCAAATAAACAATTTAGTTTCCATCTTGTGGCCATTTTAGTAAAATATGTGAAAATAATATGACACAACTCTCATTCTTTCCTTATAACCTAAAGATGCTCAATTCACTGGAGTTCTTGCTGGGCGAGTCAGAATTTATTCAGGAAGCTTCACTCTGCTGCTGTCTGTCTCATGCAGCAACAGCCATGCGCAGTGCACTGAGAACCTACAAACTAAGTGAAAAGTAGGTAAGGGCTTGGAGAGACAGGAAGTGGAATGCTCATCCTCAAGAGCTTATAGCCTGGCGACTAGAAAATAAAACGTACTTCAAAAGAAACATGGGAATGTCAGGCACTGTGGGGCCAAAGCAGAAGATTGGCTGCTCCATGGGGTCCACAAGAAGTCCCTTTACAGGTCAGTGCTGTATCCTTCACTCTTGCAGTGTGCTTTCACAATCCTCAGACTCTATTTTAGCTCGGACTTCCACAAGCATCTGGATATCTGCCGAGGAAAAGTTACCGCAGTGAATGTACATGCAAGTTGAGCTCACAACCTCAGAAAAACAACTGTGTTCTGTGACACCTGGATATAAAAAATAGGGAATGAAACAGTCACCACAGGGCTTCTTTTTGACCTCAAAACTGGTATTTGGGAACATGAGACACCAAAACGTGCTTTGCTGAAATGGGAGGCTGACCTATGCATTCCAGGCACACTAGAATGAGAATTTGCACATACATATGTATGCATACATATGTGTGCATATAGGTGTGTGTGACTGTATATTCATATAGATATCCTACCCAGGTTAGGAATGAAACAAACAGTTTTAAGAAATTTTGGCTACAGTTAAAACTACTTTTTTTTAATTGAAAAAAAAGTTTTTTTCCATGTATACTCCTGCTCATCCTCCCTTCTCTCCTCCCAGTCCCTCCCAATCCTCCATCAGCATTCCCCCACCCCATCCCCCCATCCATTCTCCAAGGAGGACAAGGAGTCCCAAGGTGCATCAGTTCACTCTGGTGTATCCATTTGAGGTAGGTCTGATTCCCTCATCCCAATATTAGGGCTGGGTTAGGTGTTCCTCTATAGGGAATAGACTCCCTGATGCCAGTTTATGCACAGGAACATAGTCTGATCCTACTCCAGGAGGTTCCACATACTGCCCATGCCATTTGGCAGTCATCTACCTTTCCCTGAAGATTTCCCAGTAGCTGTTTCTGATTCAGTGAGCTCCCAATAGCTCTGGTCAGCCATTTGTGTGTGTCTCCTCCTCATGATCCCAATCCCTTTGCTCATATATGCTCTGCTCTTTCTCTCTCTTCAACTGCTTCTCTCATTGGAATGAGTAGCTTTAATAGCACATGTAGGACATTGCTTCCGGTTCCGCCACCGGGACCGGTGCTCTCTGCAGCGTCCCAGAGCACTCTGGAGCAGGAGCAGCTGAACTCTGCACCTGGCCACACACACAGCTCCTGCTGCTGAGGGAATCTGCAAGGATCCCTACTGCGACCCCGTACTGAGTGAACTGAGCAAACCAACTGCAGGGGTCTCTTAGGGGCGGATTCGAACCCTGACCAGAGGTGAGGAGGGTTCGGCAGGCCTCAGAGCCTGTATCCTGGCCTGGGAGGGAGAGTTGAGCTCACATTGCTTCCGGTTCCGCCACCGGGACCGGTGGTCTCTGCAGCGTCCCAGCACACACTGGAGCAGGAGCAGCTGAACTCTGCACCTGGCCACACACACAGCTCCTGCCGCTGAGGGAATCTGCAAGGCTCCCCACTGCGACCTCGAACTGAGCGAACCAACAACTGCAGGGGTCTCTGAAAGACAGAATCAAACCCTGACCAGAGAGGTGACAGGAGACACACAAACCAAAGTGCCACAACTGACCAGGACCCATCTAATCGTGAACCACTGAAGCCATGGGCAAACGTCAGTGCAAGAAATTACAT
>PVIH01018485.1:27670-38408 GCA_004025045.1 Sigmodon hispidus | reverse complement strand
CAGCAGGAGCTGTGGGTGTGGCCAGGTGCAGAGTTCAGCTGCCCCCTGCTCCAGAGTGTGCTGGGATGCCGCAGAGGGCACCGGTCCCGGCCGCTAACTCAATTCTTAAACTAGCCTATGATTCTTATCTTGTTCAGCCATGTAGCTTGGTACCTTTTCTCAGCAGCATTTCAACTTCTTTTTTCTGTGTCTCCTGGTATCTCAGAGGAACAATTGTATATTAAGCCTGAACTGCTATTTAGCTAACCCCTTGGTCTGGTACTGGATGCCTGACAAGGCTCAGGCTTTCTTGTCCAGAACACTGCCATTTCTGATGGAGAAGCATCACAGTGTCAAGTGGATCCATCTCCTTTCTCCTAGATACTAGGGTTACTTTTTCAGTTCTGACAAATTTTGGAGACCCACCTTACCCTCCTGTATCTATTCTGTTGGAATATGGAGACAACCTTAGTAAGTTCACCAAGCCCTACCACTTAGATGCATTTTTAGGAGTATCTCCCTTGCCTGTTTTTTTCCTAGTGGTACTAATTTGTCCTGTCCTTTTGCTGGGAAGAGTCTTCCTAATAAAATTTGGAGCCTTTATTTCTTCTTCTGATTAACCCCAAGCTCAACAGCCTTCAAACCATACATTCTGATACTTCATTCATTTTACCAGCATCTCATGTATATCCTCAGATGTAGAATATCCAAAACAATTCTATACTCAAACACCATTTCCTGTCATCATCCAACTATAAAGTCTGACCAAATGTATATAGAGGGCCTAATTCTTACTCTCCTTTCAAAGTCTCAGGGGACTTAGGCCTCTTATCTATGATTTTTCAAGAAAGACTCTTTGGCATCTCATCATTTATTCCTTTACCATTCCTATACTAGCTGTTAAAAAAACCAATAGAGCCTATCTATTTGTTGACTTAGGCAGTAATTTACCCTTCACACTACAGTATCTAATCCCTATACACTTCTTCTTACTATCCCCTCAGAAACATTCCATTTCTCTCTTTTTTGTCATCAGAAATACCTTATTTTATATTTTTCTGGAGCCTCATTCAAAATATTGTTGCCTTAACTTGGACTAACTCGGATACCCATATCTCTATCCAGTTAACTTGAACCATTCTACCCTAGGGATTCTGGACAGCCAACATTTATTTGCTCAAGTAATAGCCTCTAACTTGCTTTCTTTTTTGCTTCCTAAATCTAAACTTTACAACATGTGGATGATCTTCTTTTTGTAGTGTAGTCCTGCAGATTTTTCAGGAAGACATCTCTGCCCTATTAATTTTTTTTGTCCAGCCAGAAATACAAGACTTCAACCTCTAAGGTTCAGCTGTCCACTCCTCGAGTTATTTATCTGGGGTTAGCTATTAGTCCAACTCATAAGGCCATTACCCTAGATAGAAAACAATCTAGTGACTCACAGTCCCTACTACATAAGATGATATCCTATCTTTTCTAGGAATGGCAGAATTTTATGCTTTTGGATTCCTTTTTTCTCTATATAAAATAGACCTTGGCCCTCACAAAAACCTATTCTAGCACCTGTTACCAAGCCATTTTATAAGCTTCAATGGGCCCTCCTCAAGGCTACAGCCCTGAATTTTCCAGAATAACTTTCTCCTTATCTCTTTATGTTACTGAAAAGGAAGAAGAACAACCTCATGCTTCACATTTACAAATGCCTTGTAAAACTGTGTAGATTTTACATGGTACACCAATGCTACTTTCCTTCTACATGAAGGAATATGTAAACATAATATGCTATTATTTTGGAAGCCATAGTGGTCAAAGCAAAGGTCTTTCCAGCTTCAATGACAAATTAGTAGGAACAATTATTATCTCTTAGTAGAACCTGTCAAATAGCAAAAGAATAATTTCAGAAAATATACTGACTAGCCACCTGCTTTCAGTCTTTATTTTCTATTTATCAAGAAAAACAGTAAAATGAATTTAAAATGCTGATAAGTTAACAATAACTATAAAGAAGATAAGAATCATAAGCATGGCTTATCAAGGGTGATAATGCAAATACACATATATTTACTTTGTGTTCAGCTTTCCCTCTGAATTTTTTTTTTTCATCCCTGTATATCCTTATTCAAGGTCTCTTCCCCCTCCCAACACATCTGGTCATTTTTCTTCTCTGAAACTCCCCATCACCTCCCTGGGCAGGGAGCAGACAGTCCTATGGTCCCACTGACCCAATAATGCTTAGATCAGTCTCCACTCCTGGCAAATCCAGTTTTGTCCCCCCTCCCTCAAGAATGAGTCAGGTGTTCCTATAGTTGGAGTGGGATCCCAAGGGTCAGTCCAAGGTGTTTCTGATCCCAAGCTGTTCAGTGGTTGTGGTTTGCAGCTTGGGCATGCTTGGCTTTTTTTCTTGTTTGTTTGTTTAGAAACCACTAATGAGTGAGTACATCCCCTGCTTATCTTTCTGAGTTTGGGATACCTCGCTCAGGAGGATATTCTCCAAATCCATCCATTTGCCTGTGAATTTTAAGATATCATTTTTTCTTACTACTGAGTAGTATTCCATTGTGTAGATGTAACACAGTTTGTTAATCCATTCTTCAGTTGAGGGACATCTAGTTTGTTTCCAGGTTCCTGCTATTACAAATAATGCTGCTATGAACATAGTTGAGCTACTAACTTTGGAGTGTGAATGTGCCTCTTTAGGCTATACACCCAGAAGTGTTATTGCTGGGTCCTTGGGGAGATTGACTCTCAATTTTCTGAGAAACCTCCATATTGCATTCCAAAGTGGCTGAACAAGCTTACACTCCCACCAACAATGGAGGAGCGTTTCTCTTGCTCCCCATCCTCTCCAACATAGGCTGTTCTCTGTGCCTTTTATCTTAGCCAATCTAACAGGTGTTAGGTGGTATCTCAAAGTTGTTTGGATTTGCATTTCTCTGATGGCTAAAAATGATGAGCACTTTTTCAGCTGCCTTTCAGCCATTCATATTTCCTCTCCTGAGAATTCTCTTTTTAAATCTGTACCCCATTTTTTGATTGAGTTTTTCAAGGTTTTGGGCTCTAGATTCTTGAGCTCTTTATATATCTTAGAGATCAGTCCTCTATCACTTGTAGGATTGGTGAAAATTTTTTCCCATTCTGTAGGCTGTCCTTTTGTCCTATTGACAGTGTCCTTGGTTTTGCAGAAGCTTCCTAGCTTCAGCAGATCCCACTTATTGATTGTTGGTCTTAGTGTCTGGGCCACTGGTGTTGTATTCAGGAAGTGGTCGCCTGTGCCAATTCGTAGAAGTGTATTTCCCACTTTCCTTTCTATCAAGTTCAAAGTGGCAGGGTTTAATTTGAGGTCTTTGATCCACTTGGATTTGAGTTTTGTGCAGGGTGACAGGCTTGGATCTATTTGCACTTTTCTACAAACTTCCATCCAGCTATGGCAACACCATTTGTTAAATATACTATCTTTTTTCCATTGAATGTTTTGGGCTTCTTTGTCAAAGATCAGGTGTTCATAGGTTTTTGGGTTAATGTCTGGATCCTCAATTCTATTGCATTGGTCCACAAGTCTGTTTTTATGCCAGTACCTGCCTGTTTTTATTACTGTAGCTCTGAAGTGTAGCTTGAAGTCAGGGATGGTGATACCTCCTGAGGTACTTTTGTTGAGTAAAATTGTTTTGGCAATCCTGACTTTCCTGTTATTTAAAATGAAATTGAGTATTGTTCTTTCAAGGTCCAAGAAATATTGTGTTGGGATTTTGATGGGCAGTGCATTGAATCTGTAGATTGCCTTTGGTAGAATTGCCATTTTTACTTTGTTGATCCTACCGATCCAGCAACATGGGAGACCTTTCTATTTTCTGATATCCTTTTCAATTTCTTTCTTCATTGATTTAAAATTTTTGTCAAATAGAGTGTAGACCATTTCTATAAGAATGGATATATTTAGAAGGACATAAAGCAAATGAGATTTTTTACCGTGTTGAGAAAACACAAACAGATCTTGCATATAAATAAGAATGTAAATTGTAAAGTAATTTTCTAAAAATTTTTTGGAGGTTCCTCATAAAGTTTAAAACAAATCAATCACTTGATTCAGAAGGGTCTACTTGATATATATCCAATTGAGGTTGTATATCTGCAAGTAATCTACACTTCCATGTTCACTGAAAGCACTGTATGTGCTAGAGATTAATAGAAACAGCCAGTATCACAAAGCAGTTGAATCAATAAAGAAAATGTGGCAGACATGTATAGTGGAGCATTACTTAGTCATAAAAATTTCAAGCTTTTTACTTGTGGCAATATAATTGAAACCAGAGAATTTGGTGTCCAGATCAATATAAACTTGCATGTTTCTGTATATGGTAAAATAAAATTTTAAAAACTCCTAAATTTTCTTAAAATAATTTACTTACACTATTTTCTAAAAAAGAAGTTAAAAAGCCTGAAAAGGAAGCCTCTAAACTTTATCCTTATATTCTCTCTCTCTCTCTCTCCATATATATATATATATATATATATATATATATATATATATATATATAGGTATGTGTGTGTATGTATGCATGGTATATGTATATATGTACATGTATATAAAATAGAGTCATATATTATATAATTGTATGCATAATATTTTTGGCATGTGTAGGCTCTAGAGGTTTATAAGGGTGTGGAGCCAGCATGGACTCAGCCAGTTTAAACTGGTTATACCTGATGCCTTGAAACAAGTGCTCATAGCATTTCCTCATAGCAATGAGGGCACCTTGGTTGGTACTTCCTCATTAGCCAACCTGGGGTCTGTGTGGGGACCTTGGCAACAGAGGCAAATTACTAATGTAAAATGACCTAAACCAGCAAAAGACAACCACACCACAGCAGCAGATGCCAGCATCAAAGCCTTTCCACTTGGCTGGGTGGAGGGTATATAAAGGCTTACCCCTTCCTAAATATATTGAACTTGTTTCTACTAGCTCTCATAACACCTCCAAAGGAGAACCAGCAGGCTCCAAACCATAGGCGACATAAAGTTATTAATACACATAATATATAATAAATATATTGTATATATTTTATGTTATATATATACATACATATATAATATGAAAATATCTCAACTGCTTGTTTCCACAGAAAAAGCTTCAGATTTTTCTGTATGTTTCTTGAGATCCTATAATGTATCCTTTTTTTTTGTGAAGTGGCTCCCTCTCATGCCTCTCAGTCCTCTGATTCTATTCTTCTCTTCCTCAGGTCTAATGATATATATGAACTGACTGAGCTTCAGGTCATAAACAGTGTTTATAGTTTCTGTCTTTAATACACATTCATAAGTTTGTAGCATGGATGGCTGAAGTCCACATATAATTCTTGGTAATGTAAAAGGCCTTACTCAAAGACAAAATTATATTTTTATTTTGATAACCATAAGTTGCATGATAGAATTTTTCTGAGGAAATGCAACACACATCTATTGACCTAAATAGGGAGTCCAAGACAAACCAAAGGGAGGTTACCAGCCCAACTTGAAGAACCAATAAGCTTTATCTGGTACTTAAGAGAATATAGGTGAGGGGTTATGTACAGAAGCAGAAATGACTCAAAGATAGCTGCATCCCAAAAGCCCACCTCTGCATGGGTGACAGCTCACAAAAGCTGAAAACCCAAGTCATACTGTGCAGACAACCTGCAGTCAGCTCAGAACTGTGTAGAGCATCAGTTTTAGGTAGTTCAGTTGGCCTAAGGCTGTTTCTGACAGCTCAGTTTGTTTCTGCTATGTCCTGGCTGTTTGGCTAGTCTCTGCCAGGAAGCAGAGCTTGTTCAATCCTCCTGGAAGTTTGACTTGTCTAGAGCGAATTTCGGCAGCCTTTATTGTTCACACTTTAGAAGGAGAGAAGTAATGAATCTGGTCAGTATCAAGGACTGCCTGAAGCTATTTTGAGTTGTGGATTTTCCCTGGGAGATGTAAAGTTCAGTCCACAGAACAAAGCTAAACAATATATTCTACACAAAATACTAGCTAGATACATTGCCATGTCACACATATCACAGGTCATTATTTCATGTAAAAAATAAGGTCTGGAGAAGAATTAAGTAGTAAGTATCTGTTTAAACAAATTTCTAAAATGGATCTCTCTTGGCTCTGCTTGAATTTTCAGAAGACTACAACTTAGAAAGAGAAAATTAAAAGGAACAATAATAGATACACACACTAATATGGTGATATATTGCATATTTAATAAAATTTGTCTAGAATATTGACAAACAAAATTTCCCAGTAAAGCCATGAAGGGAGTAGGGACCCATGCCTTTAATGCTATCATTATGGAGATAGAGATTCCTCTGGATCTCTGTTAAGTTCAAGGTCTAACAGCCAGGCAGTGGTGATGCATGTTGTTAGTCCCAGAACTTGGGAGGAAGAGGAAGAGATTCTCACAGGAGAATCTCTGTGAGTTCAAGGCCAACCTGATCTGCAAAGCAAGTTCCAGGACAGCCAGGACTATTACACAGAAAAAACTTGTCTCAAAAACAAAACAATACAGAAAAAGGGGCTGGAGAGATGTCTCTTTTCTGATATTCCAGACTGATTTTATTTAATATGCAACATATCACCACACATTAACACACAAATACATACATACATACACACACATATAAGCATATATATGTATGTATGTATATATATATATACATATATATGTAGAAGGATGAATAGATCCTTATTGATACAACCTTATCTCAGTAGAATTGCATTTCTCTTTCCAGGTGGACATAAAAGATATCTACTATCTGACTTCTGATGAATAATCATCTTTTCTGAAATGTTTTATTTCAGGCCCTCCTTCACTTTAATTTGCAACAGGAAACCAGGGGTTTTAGACAGTAAAACTATAAACATTAAAAAGAAAATAATGGAGGAAAAAAAAGAGTGCCTAACTTATTAGGAAACCAGAGGTGGTGAATATACATAGGATGACTCAGAATTTACAAGTGAAAATACTGACAGATTTCTAAAAATAGAAGAAAAACTATTATTCCTGAGATTTAAAAACAAAAGTCTGAAACAGCAGCAGTAACCTAGACTAGAAAATGTGGCTTTTATTTGTCACACTTGTAAATCTGCATCTGAGATAGGCACACAGCCTGAAAACATGCTTTGAAGAGAAGACTAGAATCACAATGCTGTCAAAGATGTTTTAATTTGAAAGGGAATTTGATAACCTGAAAATTGAATGACTTCTTACCAATGACAGTAGAAGCCAAAATACTACTGCATCTCAAAATTTCTGCCAGATTTATCAAAAACTACCTGCATATGTTTTTATGTAAGGAAATGTTAGATTGGAGGGTGAGAGAAAGTCATATTTTTTAATAGAAATGTCATGTATTTCATTTAAAATTCATATACCATTAAAAATTTTAATGTTACAGTCTAAGGAAACATGTAAGCCTGGTAGAATAGCTTGTAATGTACAGTTAAGACTGAAAAACACAAGTATGCTCCATTCAGCTACACAGTGAATGCTTTATGACACCTGAAATTCCAAATACAATATATCATAGTCATAATGGGAAAAATAAAAGGATATCATAAAAACAAATATGGAAAATAGATTTTGCAAAGTGAAGCAAAGGAAATGTCTTTAATTTTTCACATGAATAACTGATTTAACTTCTAAGCAGCAACCATAAATATAGCTTGTCAATATTTGCATGGTGTTTTTGTGTTTTTATAAATTCTGTTTGGTTGCTTGAGACTGAGTCTCCCAAAGTAGTTTAAACTGGCCTTGAACTCATAATTCTGCCTGGGTCTTCTGAGTGCTGAGATCATAGCCTGAACTTCAAGTCTGTAAATTATAAAAGTTGTACCTACTGCTTTAATCATAGAAGGAAAAATAGCAAAATTTAATAAATAGTACTCCTCCCCTAAAAGTAAAGTAGGAAAGAATGATAGAGGAAAGACTAATGTAAAGCCTTAAATTAAGTGATCAAAAATTCACAAATATAACAATGAGTAAGAAAAATCCTAACTGGGTGGTATTTTAGTAAAAGTATTTGATGTTTCTATTCAAGTGAGCAAATAAGTTTTTATATTAATAAGAAGACTTCTATTATACCCCTGTTAAGGTTATAACTAATCTTCAAAGCAAAGGTCAATGAAAAGAATATCAAGAACAATGTTAATTATATTGGGAAAATATAATATGAACATAAGTATTTTATAGCAATGATAAATTTATGCATCCCTACATAAAATTCTAAACAAAGAAATATACAAATACACTGCCTTATTAGAAAATTTTATTTTCTCTTTTAGTACCTAGGAAAAAACTTAAAAAAATAAAGTTGTCAATTTAACAAATATATCTCATTAGTTTGATATAAAATGTTCAAAGTACTATAAAAACATATAGTACTACTATACAAAGAACTATGCAAAAAACCTATACAATAGGAACAATATTTACATACAATAACTCAAACAATAATTACATAAGAAATGTCCAGTTCGTTAACAATTGACAAATTAGATAAAGAATTCCATTATTTATCCTATTTTGGTGCGTCCAAAGAATTGTACCTAATCCACTTTGTACGTAACTTGTATTACTAACTAAAAACTATATTCTGATGTCTCTTAAACTTACACACTGTAACTTCTGAGTTTCTCTTTTAAAACTGTCACTAGAAAACTATAACTATTAACTAGGTCATCTTTAAATTCCTTAGTGGCCTAAGATAGAAAAAATATTAAGTGAATAGCAACTTCCAAAAATGTAAGAACTGAAATAACTGGCTGCCTGCACAGTCACCCACAGTTTTTCTGTGTTGTTGAAGTGTCTATCTTCTACAGGCCTAGCATGTCTGACAGACTTCTCTGGGCAGTTGGATATTTCCAAAGTCCTTTCTAGCTTGTCTTGGTTAGGTTTGGCAATTCTTTTGTGTATTTATCCTGCTTGCCTGTTTTGAATATCACATTGTCTGCAGTCAAAGTAAGAGTACTTTCTTTCCCAGTGGCTAACTTTTGTCACAAAGATAGTCAGCCCTTATGAAGGAGTTTCCTTGATGTCCTCAATCTTCTCTGAAGTGGATTATTGCTGCCAGGAGCAGATGTACCATTGTCAAAAAAATAATATCCTATGTTTTTGAAATTTCTTAAATGCCATATTCTATGAATCTCTGATGTTCTTGAAGAGGACCTGTCCATCTAAAATATATCTGATATTGAAAGCATATGTAATATTACTGTAAGTTTGATTGTAATGTCTAACTACTAACTTGCATTTTGATATATCCTAATTAGTTGGTAATAATAACTTTCCTGGACTAGTAATTTATATTACATTATATAATACCTTAAACAACTAGAAATATATATATATATACATATATATGTACAGTGAAAAAATTAATCTCAATCTTATGTCAATATACACAATTTGTATACAGTATACAAAAAATCAAATCCAAGGTAAGATATTTAAAGCTAGGAATTTTTTAAAGTAGATTCAATAACCTACCCTTATATCCTATTATATCTGCATTCCTTTTTTTTTTTTTACCAAATTTGTAAACATAAAATTAGAATAGCAGACCTAGATTAAAATCACAGGAATAGGCAGAGTCCCAGCGCACTTTGGAGCAGGAGTAGATAAACTCTGCATGTCACCATACCCACAGCACTTGCTGAGGGAATTTGCAGGGCTATCCACCTCCACTTCAAACTGAGCAAACAGACAACTACAGGGGTCCCTGAAGGACAGACTCAGACCCTGCCCAGAGGTGAGGAGGGGTCACCAGGCCCAAGAGCCTATATCCCAGCCAGGGAGGGAGAGTTGAGCTCCCATCGGTTTCGGTTCCACTTCTGGGACCAAGTGCTGTCTGCAGACTCCCAGCACACTCGGGAGCAGGGGCAGATAAACTCTGCCTGTCACCATACCCACAGCTCCTGCTGAGGGAATTTGCACGGCTACCCATTGCCACATCGAACTGCACAAACAGACAACTACAGGGGTCCCTGAAGGGTAGATTCAGACCCTGCCCAGAGAGGTGACAGGAGGCACACAAGCCCTAGTGCCACAACTGACCAGGAGCCATCTAATTTTGAACCACTGAAGCCATGGGCAAACGTCAGTACAAAAAAATACATAATAATGCAAAGAACAACATGGTAACTCCAGAAGAGAGTGGCGATCTTACAAATACAAGACCTGAACTGAGCAATGAAGAGGAAACAGAAGGAAGCAACACCAAAAATTACTTTCTGATGGTCATCGAAGTGATCAAAGAAGATATGAAAAAAAGCCTTAAAGAAATAGAAGAAAATACAGACAAAAAATTGGAAGAGATGAACAGATCTATGAAAGAAACATGCCAGGAACTAAAAGCTGAAATAAAAGCTGAAATAAAAGCTGAAATAGAAGCAATAAAAAGGCACAAAATGAGGCAAAGATGGAAATAGAAAACCTGAAGAAAAAAGTTGGAACCACAGATACAAGCATAACAAACAGAGTTCAAGGGATGAATGATAGAATCTCTGAAGTGGAAGACTCAGTAGTTCAAATAGATATATCTGTCAAAGAAAATAGTAAAACTAAAAAAGCCATAACTCAAAATGTTCAGGAAATCTGGGACACCATGAAAAGACCTAATTTGAGAATAATAGGAATAGAAGAAGGAGAAGAATACCAGCTCAAAGGCACAGATAATGTTTTCAATAAAATCATAGAAGAAAACTTCCCTAACCTGAAGAAGGAAATGCCTATAAAGATAC
>PVIH01018485.1:0-27570 GCA_004025045.1 Sigmodon hispidus | reverse complement strand
GCCAAAAAAAAGTCAGCACGCCACATTATAATCAAGCCACAAAACATACAGAACAAAGAAAAAATTTTAAAAGCTGCAAATTCAAAGGGCCAACACACATATAACGGCAGACCCATCAGAATAATGCCTGACTATTCAATGGAAACGATGAAAGCTAGAAGGGCTTGGTCAGAAGTTATACAGACCCTAAAACAGCATGGTTGCCAATCTAGAATACTATACCCTGCAAAATTATCAATCACCATAGATGGAGTAAACAAGGTATTTCAGGACAAAGTCAGACTTAAACAATATCTGTCTACCAATCCAGCACTATAGAGAGTTTTAGAGGGAAAACTCCAACCTAAAGACCCCAGATACACCCACAAAATTACAAACAAACAATAAGTCCACAGAAGAATATCATAGAGAAAGGAAATACAAACAAGTTGCCACCAATAATGGCAGGAAATATGAATCAATGGTCACTAATTTCCCTTAATATTAATGGTCAAAACTCTCCTATAAAACGTCACACACTAACAAGATGGATACAACAACAGAAGCCATCCTTCTGTTGCCTACAAGAAACACACCTCAACTGCAAAGACAGACAGAGGCTTAGAATAAAGGGTTGGGAAAAGATTTTCCAGTCAAACGGTCCTAAGAAACAAGCGGGGGTTGCAATCCTAATATCTAACAAAGTAGACTTTAAGCTAAAAGCAATTAAGAGGGACCAAGATGGTCACTACTTATTCATCACAGGAAAAATTGGTCAAGAGGAGATTTCAATCTTAAATATTTATGCCCCTAATATAGGGGCACCTACTTATGTAAAAGAAACACTGCTAAAGCTTCAATCCCACATCAGTTTTTACACCATAATAGTGGGAGACTTCAATACCCCACTTTCAACCCTGGATAGATCAACCAGACAGAGCCTCAACCAAGAAATAAGGAGTCTAAAAGAGGTTATGATGCAAATGGATGTCATAGATATCTAACGAAGCTTTCACCCAAAGACAAAGGAATATACATATTTCTCAGCTCCTCATGGAACTTTCTCCAAAATTGACCACATAATTGGTCATAAAGCAAATATCAACGGGTACAAAAAATGGAAATAATCCCTTGTAACATATCGGACCACCAGGGCCTAAAGTTAGAGTTCAACAACATCAACACCCAAAGGAAGCCTACCAACTCATGGAAACTAAACATTAATCAGCTGAACCATCTCTGGGTCAAGGAAGAAATTACGAAAGAAATCAAAGTCTTCCTTGAATGCAATGAAAATGAATCTACAACGTATCCAAACTTGTGGGACACAATGAAAGCAGGCTTAAGAAGAAAATTCATAGCGCTAGACACCTATATGAAAATCCTTGAGAAATCCCACACAACAGACCTAACAGCGCAGCTGAAAGCCTTGGAACAATTAGAAGCGAACTCATTTCTACTCTAAGAAGGAGTAGACGGCAGGAAATAATCAAACTTAGAGCTGAAATCAATACAATTGAAACTAAAAGAACAATACAAAGAATCAACAAATCTAAGAGTTGGTTCTTTGAAAAAGTTAACAAGATAGATAAGCCCTTAGCCAAACTAATCAAAAAACAGAGAGAGAGAGTTTCCAAATCAACAAAATCAGAAATGAAAAGGGGGACATAACAACAGACCCCCAGGAAATACAGAGAATTATCAGGTCATATTTTGAAAATCTGTATTCCACAAAAATAGAAAACGTAGAAGAAATGGACAGGTTTTTGGACAGATACCATCTACCAAAATTAAATGAAGATCAGATTAATTGCCTAAAAAGGCCTATAACCCTTAAGGAAATGGAAGCTGTCATTAAAAACCTCCCCAAAAATAAAAGCCCTGGTCCAGATGGTTTCAGTGCTGAATTCTACCAGACATTCAAGGAAGAATTACTACCATTACTCCTCAAACTATTTCACACAGCAAAAACTGAAGGAATATTGTCAAATTCCTTTTATGAGGCCACAATCACTCTAATACCCAAGCCACTCAAAGACACAACAAAGAAGGAGAATTACAGACCAATTTCCCTCATGAATATTGATGCGAAAATTCTCAACAAAATTTTGGCAAACCGTATACAACAATGCATAAATGATATCATCCACCACGACCAAGTAGCCTTCATCCCAGAAATGCAGGGCTGGTTTAACATACGAAAAACTGTAAATGTTATCCATCATATAAACAAACTAAAGGAACAAAACCACATGATCATATCCTTAGATGCAGAAAAAGCCTTTGAGAAAATCCAACACTCCTTTATGATTAAAGCCCTAGAGAGATCAGGAATACAGGGAGAATACCTAAATATAATTAAGGCGATTTACAAGAAGCCGACAGCCAGTATCAAACTTAATGGAGAAAAACTCAAAGCAATCCCACTAAAGTCAGGAACTAGACAAGGATGTCCTCTTTCCCCTTATCTATTCAATATATTTCTTGAAGTTTTAGCTAAAGCAATAAGGGAACAAAAAGAGATTAAAGGCATACAAATTGGAAATGAAGAAGTGAAGCTAACTCTATTTGCAGATGATGTGATTGTATAAATAAGTGACCCACAAAATTCTTCCAAGGAACTGCTACAGCTGATAAACACCTTCAGCAATGTTGCAGGATACAAGATAAACTCAAAGAAATCAGTAGCCCTTCTATACACTAAAGATAGAAGACCTGAAAAAGAAATAAGGGACACATTACCCTTCATATTAGCTGCAAATAGTATTAAATACCTTGGAGTAACTATAACCAAAGAAGTAACAGACCTATTTGACAAAAATTTTAAATCATTGAAGAAAGAAATTGAAGAGGATATCAGAAAATGAAAATCTCTCCCATGTTCCTGGATCAGTAGGATCAACATAGTAAAAATGGCAATTCTATCAAAGGCAATCTACAGATTCAATGCACTGCCCATCAAAATCCTAACACAATATTTTTTGGACCTTGAAAGAACAATACTCAATTTCATTTGGAATAACAGGAAAGCCAGGATTGCCAAAACAATTTTACTCAACAAAAGCACCTCAGGAGGTATCACCATCCCTGACTTCAAGCTATACTATAGAGCTGCAGTTATAAAAACAGCCTGGTACTGGCATAAAAACAGAGTTGTAGACCAGTGGAATAGAATTGAGGATCCAGACATTAACCCAAAAACCTATAAACACCTGATCTTTTACAAAGAGGCCCAAAACATTCAATGGAAAAAAGATAGTATATTTAACAAATGGTGTTGGCATAGCTGGATGGAATTGTGTAGAAAAATGCAAATAGATTCGAACCTGTCACCCTGCACAAAACTCAAAACCATGTGGATCAAAGACCTCAACATAAACCCAACCACTTTGAACTTGATAGAAAAGAAAGTGGGAAATACACTTCTTCAAATTGGCACAGGCGACCACTTCCTAAATATAAGCACCAGTGGCATAGACACTAAGACCAACAATCAATAAGTGGGATCTCCTGATGCTGGGAAGCTTCTGCAAAGCCAAGGACACTGACAATAAGACAAAACGCCAGCCTACAGAATGGGAAAAGATCTTCACCAACCCTACAAGTGATAGAGGACTGAGATCTAAGGTATATAAAGAGCTTAAGAATTTAGAGCCCAAAATCTTGAATAACCCAATCAAAAAATGGGGTACAGATCTAAAAAAGGAATTCTCAGCCGAGGAACTACAAATGGCTGAAAGGCACCTGAAAAAGTGCTCTTCATTTTTAGCTATCAGAGAAATGCAAATCAAAAGAATTTTGAGATACCACCTAACACCTGTTAGATTGGCTAAGATAAAAGGCACAGATGACAACCTATGTTGGAGAGAATGTGGAACAAGGGGAACACTCCTCCATTGTTGGTGGGAGTGTAAGCTTGTTCAGCCACTTTGGAATGCAATATGGCAGTTTCTCAGGAAATTGAGAATTAATCTCCCCAAGGACCCAGCAATACCACTTCTGGGTGTATACCCTAAAGAGACACATTCACACTCCAAAGGTATTAGCTCAACTATGTTCATAGCAGCATTATTTGTAATAGCAAAAACCTGGAATCATCCTAGATGTCCCTCAACTGAAGAATGGATTAACAAACTGTGGTACATCTACACAATGGAATACTACTCAGCAGTAAAAAAAATGATATCCTAAAATTTGCAGGCAAATGAATGGTTTTGAAGAATATCCTCCTGAGCGAGGTATCACGATCTCAGAAAGATAAGCAGATGATGTACTCACTCATTAGTGGTTTCTAAACAAACAAACAAGAAAAAAAGCCAAGCATGCCCAAGCTGCAAACCACAACTACTGAACAGTTTGGGATCAGTAACACCCTGGACTGACCCTTCAGATCCCACTCCCCCTAGAGGAACACCTGACTCACTCTTGTGGGAGGATGGACAAAACTGGATTTGGTCAGGTGTGGAGACTGATCCAAGCATTATTGGGTCAGTGGGACCATAGGACTGTCTTCTCCCTGCCCTGGAATGGGATGGGGAGTTACAGAGAAGTAAAATGACCTGATGTGTTGGGAGGGGGAAAGGACCTTGAATAAGGATATACAGGGATGGAAAAAAAATTCAGAGGGAAAGCTGAACACAAAGTAAATATATGTGTATTTGCACTATCACCCTTGATAAGCCATGCTTATGATTCTTATCCTCTTTATAGTTATTGTTAACTTTTCAGCATTTTAAATTCATTTTACTGTTTTTTTGATAAATACAAAGTATATAAAGAAGAAAAAAATATTAAAATCCAATAAAAAAAATCACAGGAATAAAACTTTAGTAGAAAGCAAAGATGTAGCAGAAACCAAAGGACCAAAAAATTAATTAAAAAGATAACATGGCAATTAAATTAATGTTTCAAAACAAATAGTGTTAGAGAAACAATAATGAACACTCAAAAAACTTTTGACAATATTAAATAATAATAAAATCAAATGTGTTCTTGATAACTCAAGGGAAAGATACTTTCTAGAAAAAAATACCACCCAGGCAGTAATCCTTAAAGGGGCATTTATCTAAAAGTATTAATAATATATGCATAAGTATGTTAAAAGTGTTGATTGATGGGTAGCAAATGTGAATCTTTAGGGTATATGTCCAATTGTGGTATTGCTGGATCTTTGGGTACATCTACACAATGGAGTACTACTCAGCAGTAAGAAAAAAATGATGTCCTAAAATTCACAGGCAAATGGATGGAATTAGAGAATATCCTCCTGAGCAAGGTATCTCAAACCCAGAAAGATAAGCAGGGTATGTACTCACTCAGTAGTAAACTTATAAAAAAAAAAAAAAAAAAAAAAAAAAGAGTAAAGAACACCAAAGCTGCAAATGATTTCAAACAACACTATTTATTCTGTAAAACAGCATTGTTACATATTTCTTTTTTTTTCTTGTCACTCTATTCTATATATATTTTTTTAAGAAACATCTTGGACTGACTCCTTGGATCCCACTCCCCCTAGAGGAACACCTGACTCAGTCTTGAGGTTGGGGGAAGAAAACTGGATCTGCCAGGAGTAGAGGCTGAACTAAGCAATATTGGGACAGTGGGACCTTGGGACCACCTGCCACCTGTCCGTGGGGGTGGGGGATGGGGAATTGTGGTGAAGGGAGAATCACCTGATGTGTTGGGAGGGGAAAGGACCTTGAATAAGGATATATAAGATAGAAAGTGTGACTTCTTTGTTCCTAATAAAAAAAATAAATAAATAAAATAAAGAGAAAATAAAGACCTTTTTTTTTCCATGAATAGTAAATATTGGTTGATAGAAACTCTCTTAAGATAGTCACAGATAGAAGTGAAAATAAGCCAAAATAATAGAAATATAAAAAGCTATCCTACTTATAAGAGATGTTTTCTATCATGTATTAAATTAATTCTAACTTTTGAAATTATTTGAATTATTTGAAATCATTTGTCAGAGGGCTATACCTGACAATTCATGTAATCAGATTACATGAAATCAGCATATTTTTAATCTTGGTTATTGCATGTCACCTCATTTGTATGTGTCCTCATATCTTTTCACTCAGACTTGGATATACCATTAGTCTTCATATGATACACTATTTTTATCATTTCCTCCTTCATACCATCTGGTTTGTTAAAGGAGCTTTTCCAAACACTTGCTTTACTGAAATTTTGTGAAAGGTTCTTGTGTACTAGTCTTGTGTATTGTGGGATTACTTCTGGTATCCTGGCTTTTTTTTATAGATGCCAACACAGCACCCCCAGTTTTGGCAACTATAATTTTCCCCAAGTGCTGTAAAGTATGCTTGAAAAGGGGGCATAAAAATCATATATTCTAGATTTGGAGACTTTGATCCAATATAAGATCAAAATGTCCTCAGTATCTGTCATCTCTAGCTATTCATATTATAACTTAGTTCATAATCTTTTGTTAGAATATGTTTTGTGAGCAATAGAATTTGTCAACATTGATGATATATGTACAAAAAATAGACTGTAAAGCAAACATAGCTTCTATTCTGAATCTTTTCTTTTTCTTCACCAATAGTTGGATCTTCTTGAGCTAAATAAAGGAATGCTATAAAAATCTAACGCAGGGAATATATACATAAATTTGAATCAGTTTCTAAACAAGAGCAGGGAATCACAGAAACTCACAAAGGGAAAGCAAATTTGAATCTCAGTTCAGACCTCCAACTAGATGTGGAGGCTTGAAATATACATTTCAATTTCCTTATGATATTGTTTTTACAATCTTTAATGAGCATGCGTACTAGGGACACAATATGTGCAAAATAAATCAGGGTGTAAGCATAATGCACATTTGAATAAATTATGTTCAAGTACTTAAGTTCATCTCAGGTATCTCGTTATGTTTTTAATTTGTTTTAAGTATCATAAAATAAAATGCAATTCATCAGAAAAAATGAAATTAGCTAATATATAAAAAATGAGTGATGTACACTAAGCTTTTTATGTCCAAGTAGTAAGAAAAGTAATAACAATAATTGTGTGGTCTTTTGGATAAAATATTTGATAGCTCAACAATGATTTTTTTTCATTTCATGCAAAATCATGTTATTAAGATAATAGCAATTATGAATTTTTGCCTAACATAAGATGCATCTTTGATAAATTTCCTACAAATAGTAAAATAGAGTAAACTTGTTAACTGTGTAATTTTCCACCGATAACCCATGTTAAATGGAAGTTTATTCTTAGTTATTTTCTTCAAAATTAGAGTTATATTCTTCTGAAACTTAGAGATCAGAAAGTGTTGGTTAGTGATGTTATTTTAAACCATCTATATGGGTACCTTCCTTACAGTAAACTCACTTCTGTATTTTATTTATTATCTTATTCATTTTTTTAAATAGAATGAAGTCTAATTTTTTATCCATGTCTGCCCATGTTCAAACTCCCTTCCCACTCCCAAAACCTCCCGGTCAGTCTCTCTTCTCCATATCCCCTCATATCCTCCCCAGAAAATACAAGAGATCCCAAGGTGGATTAGTTCAGCATCCACTTCAGGCAAGTCCAATTTTCTCATGGCTAATATCAAGACTGGGTTAGGTGTTTCTCTGCAGTGAATGGTCTCCAATGTGCCAGTCCAAGGTACATTGGATCCCAAGCTGTTCAGTGGTTGTGGTTTAGAGCATGGGTGTACTTTGCTTTTTATTTAAAGTCCACTAATGAGTAAATACATTCCCTGCTTATCTTTCTGAGTTTGTGATATCTTGCTCAGGAGGTTATTTTCCATATTCATCTATTTGCCTGCAAATTTTAGGATATAATTTTTTCTTACTGCTGAGTAGTACTCTATCGTGTATATATACCACAGTTTGTTAATCCATTCTTCAGTTGAGGGGCATCTAGGTTGTTTCCAGGTTCTTGCTATTACAAATAGTGCTGCTATGAACATATGCTAATGCTTTTGAGGTGCAAATGTGCATTTTTAGGATATATGCCCAATAGTGGTATTGCTGTGTCTTTGGGGAGACTGATTTCCAGTTTTCTGAGAAACTGCCATACTGCATTCCAGAGTGGCTGAACAAGTTTACATTCCCACCAACAATGGAGGAGTATTCCCCTTGCTCTGCAACCTCTCCAGCATTGGCTGTCATTTGTGTCTTTAACCTTAGCCATTCTGGCATATGAAGGTGGTATCTCAAAGTTGTTTTGATTTGCATTTCTTTAATGGCTAAAGATGATGAGCACGTTTTCAAGTGCCTTTTAGATATTTGTAATTCTTCTGATGAGAATTCTCTTTTTAATTCTGAACCCCATTTTTTCATTGGGTTATTTAAGGCTTTGTGCTCTATTTTCTTGAGTTCTCTATATATTTTAGAGATAAGTCCTCTGTCACTTGTAGAATTGGTGAAAATCTTTTCCGATTCTGTAGACTGTCATTTTATCTTATTGACTGTGTCTTTGGCTTTACAGAAGCTTCTCAGCTATGCTGTTTGAACCTGTGGTAACATAGTGTATCATTCTGAGATTATGTGAGACTGATATTACTCATTATGGCAAGAAAGCTACTGGAATAACAGCAAAAGGCTCATACATACTTAAGGGAATGTCCCCCAAAACCTCGTCATCTAGGATGCCAAACTTCTGAACATTGGCCTCCTCTTGATAGTGTCACTGTTGGCAAGCAAATATTTCATATATTGGCCTTGGAGACATTTCAGTGTAAAATCATTATGATTTTTATGAATAAATTTCCTGAAAGTGCATCCCAAGTTTTATGTAAATATTTTATGTGTGTGAGTTTGTGAGTATGTGTCTGTATATTTCTCTATATTTGTAAATATATGTGTGTTTGTTTGAATAAATGTCATCAACTGTAAAATACTTTTGTTTAAATGGTTAATTAATATCCAGACAGAATTTTGAATGATAACTGCTTTGAGGGGTTTATTTGAAACATTCTCTGTATAATTTTGGCTGTCCTGGTACTCAATCCATAGATGAAACTGGCCCCTAACTCACAGAGATAAGCCTTTGTCTTTCTCGATAACTACCTTATAATTACATGAATGTTAGATGTTTTTTATGCATTAAAAGTAACTTTCATTTTATTATATATCTCATTAAGTCTTGAAGATACTTTAAAACAGCAGCTGAAATGTCAAACTTTCTGCATCTTTTTCACACATAGAATTTTATTCTTTTAGAATGGAAACTGTAAAATGCAAATTTTCTAGACAGATTTTAAAGAGATAATCTGCATTCATAAATTTAAGAATTTCAGATTCAGTCATGTTAAAATTAATCCCCCTTTGGTATACTTAAACATTTTCTGGGAAATCATAAAACTAGTTAAAAATTTATTAATATTATAATAGATGGCTAGGTATATATGTGTGTTTGTTTGAATAAATGTCATCAACTGTAAAATACTTTTGTTTAAATGGTTAATTAATATCCAGACAGAATTTTGAATGATAACTGCTTTGAGGGGTTTATTTGAAACATTCTCTGTATAATTTTGGCTGTCCAAAATTATATATTATTTTGTCCAAATTTTGTCCAAATTTTGTCCAAATCCAGACAGAATTTTGAATGATAACTGCTTTGAGGGGTTTATTTGAAACATTCTCTGTATAATTTTGGCTGTCCAAAATATATTATAGATAGTTGACACCTGACTTTCCAGAGCACAGAACAGAGAGAAAGAATTATTAGTTTGTAGCAAGCCAGGGCTTTATAGTGAGACCTGCCTCAATAAATAAATTACAATTGTGAAATTAATATTTATCCTGAAGTTTATAACCAATAACATAGTACTGTATCAATTAAATTCATTCAAATCTAAGTTAACATTTGACTTATCTTCATGTGCTGTTTTACTTCTTTTAAAATAAAATTATAATGGTTTAAATATGAACACCTCTATGGTAACTTGTATTAAAAAGAAATGTTTAGAAAGTTATCACATTGAAAATTTCTAATAAAAATGTGAGTTATGAAAAGAATTGGGAAAACCCTGGGAGTGAGACCTCTGCTGGAGAAGGATGCAAATTAACAGCAAGCCTGTAGAAGTGCACTGGACAGATGCAAGGAAACAGCCTTAGGCTCTCACCGTAGCTGCCTTTGTGGGAGCCCATACAGCGACTGTTGCCCATACTGACTCAATAGTCTTTTCTGACTCACTGAATAAAAAAGTCACAGTGATTTAGCTGCTCTAGAGTTCTAAGGAGTTCAGCTTGCTCCTTTTTTTAGTCCTGACAGTCTGGAACTAGTCTTATTAACTCTTGAAAAAGAAGCCATTATCTTTCTACTCAAACAAGTAGAAGGCACATGATGTCATAGTCAAGCTGCCAAGTGTCTGATTCAAAGACAACACATGATTTCTCAAGATAGTATTTGAATGATTGTACTGTTCTTTGTTTAAATTTGTGGCTTGAAAATGTATATAAGTGCTTTCAGAAATAAACTCAGTGTCTTTGTAATTTCAGACCGTGTGTCCCTTTCCATTTCTTTCCTATCTAAATGTCTCTTTTTCAGGTGTGTGCCAGCCCCCAGCAACCACTGTGACTTGTTCTCTGAATCAAAGATGTCTTCTTAGTTGTTCTTCCACCTCTGTAGCTTTTGGTGTCCTATTCAGCGTGGTGGCTGGGGAAGAGACAGCTATTACGCATCAGTGAGAAAGAACACTTGCAGAGATGAATATTAGGACAGAAACAGAAATATCACTAGTGTTTGATAGAAACAATGTATTTTAATGTAAGCTAAATAATATATATATATATATTCTTTATTCAACTTTTACTGCTGTCACATTAGTTCAGGTTGCTTAGTATGATAATGAAAATACTGAGCACACTATTGAAAGAAACAAAATCCCACATATGTCATATCATCTGCAAATAAAGATAGCTTGAATTCTTCCTTTCAAGTTGTATCCCTTTAATCCCTTTTTGTTCTTTTATTGTTTTAGCTAAAACTTTGAGAACTATATTGAATAGATGAGGAGAGAGGGGACAGCCTTGTTTTGTACCTGATATTAGTGTGATTGCTTTAAGTTTCTCCCCATTTAGTACGTTATTGGCTGTCAGCTTGCTGTATATTGCCTTTATTTTGTTTAGATGTTTTTCCTGTATTCCTCATTGCTCCAGGACTTTTACCATGAAGGAGTGTTGGATTTTGTCAAAGCCCTTTTCAACATCTAAGCAGTTGATCATGTGCTTTTTTCTTTCAGATCATTTATATGATGGATGACTCTCACAGTTTTTCTTATGATGAACCAACCCTGCATCTCTGGGATGAAGCCTACTTAAACATGGTAAATGATGTTTTGATATGTTGTTGAATTTGGTTTGCAATATTTTATTGAGTATTTTTGCATCAATATTCTTGAGGATATTGGTCTGTAATTCTCTTTCTTTGTTGCATGTACAAGGTTAATTTAAAAAGTTAGTAGCTCTCCTATACATGAATGATAAAGATTCCTAAAAATAAGGAGATCATCACCATTTATAATAGCTACAAATAAAATTAAATATCTTGGAGTAATTCTAACCAAAAAAAGACAGACCTCTTTAAAGAACTTTAAGTCATTGGAGAAAGAAATTGAAGAAGATATCAGAAAACAAAAAACTCCCCAATGTCCCTGGATAGGTAAGATTAACATAGTAAAATTGGCAATTTTGCCAAAAGCAATCTAAAGATTCAATGTAATCCCATCAATATCCCAACATATTTTTACACACGTTGAAAGAATAATATTCAATTTCATATAAAACAACAAGAAACCCTGAATTGTAAAAACAAAACAAAAAAAATCCTCTTAAATAACAGAACTGCAGGAGATATCACCATTTGTGACTTCAAGTTATACTATAGAGATTCTGTGATAAAAACAGCCTGGTACTGGCATAAAAACATGCTTGTGGATCAATGCAATCAAATCAAAGACCCCAACCTTAAACTACACACCTATGAACTCCGGAATTTTGAGAGAGGCCAAAATGTACGATGGAAAAAATAGTATCTTCATCAAATGATGCTGGCATTACTTGATGGTAGTATATAGAAGAATGCAAATGGATCCATATCTGTCACACTGTGCATAACTCAAATCCAAGTGAATCAAAGACCTCAACTTAAACCTAGCTACACTGAACTTGATAGAAAAGAAAGTGGAAAATACCCTTCAACACATTGACACAGGAGACTACTTCTTAAATATAACAACACTCTTTTCAAAGAATGTATATGTGAGATTGGATCTTCAGTTCCTCAAATAGTACACACATACACACACACACACGCACACGCACACGCACATGCACAAACACAAGGGCTTAGTAAACACTACAAAAGTCAGGCAAGAAAGACGAATAGTCAAAGGTTTAAAATAACTCTTTTAAAATAGTAGTCTTCTGACTTGAGTACTATAAAATAACTGAAGCTGTGGCTACCTTCAAGGGGTCTGTAAAACTGTGGGCCTACTAAACTTTAATCATGAAAAGTGAATGGCTCATATACCTCCTTTCTGCATTACTAATGCACTTAGCTAAAATACCAGAAAAAAAATGCTTCTTAAAATTTGTTAGCATATTTTATTAACAAAATATCATTTTAAGAACGTGTGGTTCTTTGTTAAAATATTGTAACTATTTTAAATTCTTAGAAAGTTGCTTTCCTAACATCTCATTCATGGTCATGCAGGCAATCCTAATTTAACTTGTGGTTTATGAACACAGAAATGCCAGTATACTAGAAAAAAAGAGTTTCAAGGAAAAAGGATCTATTTCTTTCAGAGAAAGAAGGGAAATCAGATAAAATAATAGAAGGTATGTTGGACTAAAATTATATTTATGCATATATGTATATATACACATACATACATATATAAACACATATACAGACACACATGATATACACAATTATGTATAATATAAATATGTATAATGTGTACATATTTATATAATTACAGGGAATTTAGAGAGATGAATTTCACTGTAATGGCAATGAAAACTGCCTGCATTAGGAAAATTGGTTATAATCTACCTTCATTTTTAGTGTAAAAGAGGTTGACTCAAAACCTGATTTGAGTAGTGAAATTGTATTTTGGATTACTCTTTATTTAGTTTGTCAGTTGAAGCTTTCTGTAGGAGCCTCGCCCACAATAATGGCTTCCAGGAATGTTTGTTAGCATTATATACAGATTTTCCAAAACAATTGAATAAAGATATGTTAAAATATGTCTACAGCTTTTGTTTAGATTTATTTTTAGTACATTAAATTGTGTTGTTTATTTTAGTAACAATATAGCAAACTAATAAATGTCATTTAAAATTACTTCTTTGACAAGGACCCTAGCCCACCACCCCATTTCCTATTTGTATTAGTTTGGATAATGACCCAGAGCTAAAGACCAAAAGGCAAGTTATATCTACTGATCACAGCCTTACTCCCCTGATTAAAGGGGAATATAAAAAACTTCTACCAAAATTTCCATAAATAATAAAAGTGATCCAGAATGAACAGTAAAACATTATACAAATAGTCAGCAAAACAGCTGCTGTATTAATGAGGAAAGAGGAATTTGATGTCCAATACATCTGTATTTCTTTTTCTTATCATAACTCATTAGAGGTCTTGTCTGTTGACATGAAATGCTATTTCTATATGCTATGATGGATGCAGCTAAAATAAATAAAAATCTAACCACATAGTTGTCTTACATAAAATAATTACACAGAATTATATATGGCAAGATGTTAGTTTATTAATGGGCTTAACAAAATGCCCTTCATTCCATTTGGAGCTATGCAATTATATGATAATTATTTTAATTTTAGAAGTAATTATTAAGCTGTTACTTGTATTTGGTTAATTGAATTTCATTAGGTAATGCAGCATTATTACACTTCTTTCATCAGAACTGACAGTACATTCTGTCTATCCTACAAGGCTTTTAATACTGCAATTAATCATTTTCATATTGTGAAACATTAAGTTTTCACTGGAGTTTATTGGGGAAATTTTAAAAAACAACTACCAAGATTCTAAAAAATTTGAGTATCTTTGCATCAGATATTTGGTATGCATATATTAATGATAGTATTCAATATTTTTTTCAATTTTTTTTTTACATTTCGAGCAAGTTGTGTTTTTTTAAAACAAAAAATACACTTTTTAAATAGTATTTAAGAGATTGACACATTATCTGTGAATTAATTTCTTCTTTCAAAACCATTAAAATAGTTCTGGTCTCTAGTTGGAGAACAACAGTAAATACTTTTGATGGTGAAATATATCTACTTTTGTCACTTTTCATAACTTTGTGCCTGAAACTGTATCACCAAGTCATTTTAAGTAAGCTATACTATTCAGATTAATGATAAAATTAAAATGTATAAAAGGGGAAGATAGGTGTATTTAATGAACAAATGTGGTGTTTTTGTGCCCATATAAAGTATGAATCAGCATAAAAGAGTGACATTCAATTGGATAAATTACAATACTATGTTTTTTTTTCCCTCCACAAATTACAGTAGCAGTTATTTTGGAGGCAAAAGTGTTATTTTTTTAAGATTTTTATTAAAGAATGAAATATATCTCTCTTTGAAGTGATGATATTGAATATTGTGCTGATGTACTTATTAATGCAGTAAATGCATTAGATAATTATTGGAACATTTATATTTTATGATGTGAGCCTATCATTTAATGACTGAACCATATTTCCAGCACCACTGAAACTGATAGAACAAAACTGAATGCATTGTCAAAGAAGACAGCTTTCTGAAGAAAACAGGTACTATAATCTCTAATTAACAGATTGAACCTCATTAAAATAAATGGCTTTAGTACGGCAAAGGAAAACTTCAACAGAATACAATGGCAGCCTACATAATGGCAAAACAATTTCACCAACACCATACCTGACAGAGGACTGATATTCAAAATGTATAAATAACACAAAGATTAAACATGAAAAAATAGATAATTTAACTTAAAAATATGGTACAGATCTAAAAAGATAATTCTCAACAGAGGAATCTCAAATGTTTGAGAGTCACTTAAAGAAACATTAACATCTTTAGCCATAAGTAAAATGCAAATCAAACACCGAGATTTTATTTTACATTTATCTGAATGGCTAAGATCTCAAACATAAGTGACAGCTCATGCTTGCAAGAATGTGAAGCAAGAAAGAAACATTCATTACTTTTGGCACTGCAAATTTGTGGAGTTATCATGAAAATCAATATGGCAGTTTCTCAAACAAAGAAAATAGATGTATCTTAAGACCTAGATATATGGCTCATAGGCATATACCCAAAGGATATTCCACCATAACTCAAGGACATCTGCTCAACTATGTTCATAGCAGCTTCATTCATAATACTCAGGAACTGAAATCAACCTAGGTGTCCTTCAACTGTAAAAAAGTATAAAATAATGTGGTACATTTACAGAATGAAGTATTAATCAGTTTTTAGACCAATGAAATCTGGAAAGTTTCTGGCAAATGGATGAAACTAAAGAAGATGGTCCTAAGTGAGGTAACCCAAACCAAGAAAGATAAACATGGTATGGACTCATTCATAAGTGTATATTAGCTATAACATAAAGAATAACCAGGCTACAATCTACAGACCCAGTGAAGCTAAATATTAACGAGGGATCAAGTGAGATGCATGAATCCCACTGTAAAGGAAAATAAAATAATCATTGTCATTGGATGAGGGCAGGGGTCTGTATGGTGAGATGGGGATGGGCCAAGACAAAATCGGATAGAGGAGGTATGGAGGGAAAGAATACTGGAAGAGTCAACTGGAAACCTAGAACATTAGAAACTCCCAGTAAATCACACAAGTGAGTGTGACACCAGCTAAGATTCCTAGAAATGAAAGATAGGGACTCTAAACCAGAACTGTCCTCTAACAAAGCAAGAAGTCCAGTAGAAGAATTGTGATACCATCCCAGCCACAAAACCTTCAACCTACAATTTTTCCTGCTTACAATATGTGCTGCACTAAATGTAGCACAGAAATTATAGGAGTAATCAACAAATGACTGGCCAGATTTCACACCCATACCATGAGAGGAAACTCATCCCTAAAGGTTAGAACTCAGGGATGGTTGACCCAGAGACTTAGGATAGGACAAAACATGGCTGTCAAAAAATCAATGAAACGATATTATTGTACACTCATAGCCTAGCCCAGCTATCATAACAAAAGATTCACCCAACAACTGATAGATGATGCAGAGACTCATAGGCAAATATTAAGTAGATCCTGGGGAAGCTTGCAAAATATTAGAGAGAAAGGATTGTAGGAGCCAGTGGATTCAGGGTCACAAGAAAACCCACAGAACCAATTAACATGGGCTCATGGAGACTCACAAAGATTGACTTGAAAAACAGAGAACCTAATCTAGACCCTCTACATATATGTTACGGTTATGCAACTTTGTCTTCTTGTGGGAATCCTAGAAGTAGGAGCAGGGGTTATCTGTGACTTCCTTTGTTTTGTTTTTTGTTTTTTGAAGGACTTTGGGTTTTTTTTTTTTTAATCTTTATGTACAAAGACGAGCATTATCTGTTGATCTGTTTCACTTGGTAGATAGTCATGAATAATCCATTCACGGTAGTTTAGTCCAACTTAATGAAGCCTATGTTCTTTGTGTACTGACCACACATGTTCGGCCTGTATTTCCAGATCAGACCTAGACGGTTAGAGCAGACACCACAAGAGTGAGACCCCTGACCGAACATGCTAGGATAACTCCAGTAGAGCTGCTGGTGACCCATCCTGTCTTCAACAGCCAATGAGCAAAAAGGTTGTCTGTGACAGTGTTGCCTGCTTTGGTACCCTTTTCTCCTACCAGATTACCTAATCTGGCCTTAATAGAAGAGGACACCTGGACTTACCCTTCAAACCCCAGTCCAACTATAGGAACACCTGACTCAATCTTGAGGGAGGGGGGAAAGAAATGAATTTGGCCAGAGGTGGAAACTGATATAAGCATTATTGGGTCAGTGGGACCATAGGACTGTCTGCTCCCTGCCCAGGGAGGGGATGGGGAGTTGCAGAGAAGAAAAATGACCAGATGTGTTGGGAGGGGGGAGAGACCTTGAATAAGGACATACAGGGATGGAAAAAAAATTCAGAGGGAAAGATGAATACAAAGAAAATATATGTGTAGCAATCTTATTTGTATTTCCACCCTTGATAAGCCATGCTTATGATTCTTATCCTCTGTATAGTTATTGTTAACTTTTCCACATTTTAAATTCTTTTTACTATGTTTTTTTTTTGATAAATACAAAATAAAGAAGGGAAAAAAATAGAAGAGGACAAGTCTCACAGCAACTTGAAATTTCATGACTTGCTTATGTCATTGGAAGCCAGAACATTTCTGAAGGAAGTCCAAAGAGCATTGGATGAGGAGAGAAAGGTTGGGGGAACTGGGAGGAGAATAAGGAGTGGAAAGTTTGATTGGTTATAATAACACTAAATAAAAAATAAATAAAAATAAATATTTGAAATTCTTTTGCATCACTGTTGTAGACTTTATAGCCTAAAATTAACTGGACTCATAGCACCAAAATTATGGTGCACATATGAAAGGAAAAGATGTTAGAACAAGCTATCTGTTCACCTCAAGACCAGGAATGCATAAAAATAATAGGCAGGAAAGAGGGTTCTGCAATCTTTGTAGTATACAGCTCCAGTACTGAAAGCCTCTCACAACATCATGCTTCCTGAATTGTTTAAAGCTTTATGGGGACTGTGCATTTAATAAATGAACATTGAGGGTTATTCAAATTTCATACTGATACATCTACATATATAGATTAAGGTTAGAGATTATAAGATCTAAGGTAGAATTTAATATTCTCCAGATCAATTTAAATTGAAAGATAATAACTTAAAATCAAATAAAAAAGCAACATTGTTTTTAGTTAACATTATATACATTACAAATTACTTTGGCAAGCTTGTAGACTTTTTTTGGTATGGATTTGGTTTTATTTATACAAATTTGTTTAATTTTGCTATACTGTATGCATGTTTCTACTCTTTTTTTCTTCTTTATTTATTTTGTATTTATCAAGAAAAATAGTAAAATGAATTTAAAATGCTGATAAGTTATCAATAACTATAAAGAAGATAAAAATCATAAGCATGATTTATCAAGGGTGATAATGCAAATAAGATTGCTACACATATATTTACTTTGTGTTCAGTTTTCCCTCTGAATTTTTTTTTCCATCCCTGTATATCCTTATTCAAGGTCCCTTCCCGCTTGTAGACTTTTGAATCTTATACATCATGAGCTCACTACCTGACATCTTGTCAGAAGTCTTAAATTTGTACAACATTTTGAAAGCTGTTACCATGATACCCTTCTGCATTGAAGTATCATAGTAACAATATAAGACCTTTAATGGCAGGATAACATGAAAATTCATTTATTCAAATAAATAAGGGAACACAAAAGTTCCTTAAATCAGCTAGTATTTCTTATTTATTAATTTTTCATGGTATATTTTACTTTTACTAATGAATTCAAATATTAATGTAGTCTTCAAGAAGGATTAATGTATCTGTTTTCTATGCAATCAATCAAAACAATTTTACATAAAAATATGTAGAATAGCAATATTTAAAATTCTATTTACAAGGAACACAGAATCCTTGCATAAAACACACACACACACACACACACACACACACAAACACACACACACACACACACTGCATATATTATGAATTCTCTTGTATTTTAAAGTTTAGGTCTTGTCAATAATCTCCAAATATCCAGCATTCACTTTCCCAATAATCATACACAGGCTTATAGTACATATAAATGCTCAGCCATCACTCAGACTTATTACTAACTAGCTGTTACACTTAAATTAACCCAATTCTTATCTATTCTTAGCCACATGACTTGGTACCTTTTTGCAGTACTACATTCTAATTTTTCTTTCTCAGCATCTGGCTGGCAACTTCTGATTGTAACACATCTTAAAAAACATTCTCCAACATAAAACAAAAAGAAACTCTTACGTAAGAATTAAGTAACACTCTCTAATCCATCTGTGTTTGGCAAAATTAGATAAATAATTATTGATTCTTTTCCTTCCCAGCATTCTCAATTTGGCAGCTCCACCTATTTTTTCTTCTTGGCTAGTGGCCAGTCAGTAGTTTATTAAACAAACTAAAGTGACAAATCTTTACACTGTACAAGAGAATAATTGCACATTTCTCCCTTATTCTAATTAAAAAGGCAAGCTTTAAGCTGATCATGTTAAGATGAAAAGCAGCTATTGTTGGTTGTTTTTACTGTTTTTGAAGTTCACTAACAAGGCCCAAATAAATACACAAGCAGGCTTATTTTTTATTTTGACACACCAGTCTTAGCTTGTCTTGTTTCTTGCCAGAATTTCTTGACTTTAAAGTATCCCATCTACCTTTTGTCTCTGGGCTTTTATGAGTTTTATTTCTCTCTATGTATTTCTTTCTTTCTCTGTTGCTACTTGTATAGCTGGGTGGCTGGTCCTTGTATTCTCCTCCTTCTCTGTATACTTCCTTTTTTTTCCCTGATGTCTCCTTCCTTTTATTTTTCACTCTGTGCTTGCCAGCCCCACCTATCCGTTTTTCTGACTTGCTATTGGAAATTCAACTATATATATAAAATTTATTATATATGATAAAGATATACATATATCTTTATTATTTGTTGATTTTACATCACACACTCCATCAAACACACTTATCAGACCTCTCAGATTCATGTCCAATCTTATGATCTCCCCATTTACAAAACCACCCATTTATGCTGCTCATTTACTTACTGGAGCATAATTAAACTCCCTGTGGCCAGACCCTTAAAGAAAACAACACCCCTACCAGAGTTTATCAATGTCGAAATGAGTCATTGTGTCATTTATCTATGTTCTAGTATTGAGTTCTTATGTACAATGACATCTCTCTCTTTTTACTTTTTTTTAAGTCTACTAATGAGTGAGTACATCCCCTGCTTCTCTTTCTTGGGTTAGTGATACCTTGCCCAGGAGGATAATCTCCATGTCCATCAATTTGCTTGAAAATTTTAGAATGTCATTTTTTCTTAATGCTGAGTTGTACTCCATTGTGTAGATGTTCCACAGATTGATAATCCATTCCTCAGTTGAGGGGCATCTAGGTTGTTTCCAGGTTCTTATTATTATGAATAATGGTACTATGAACATAGTTGAGCTAATTTTGGGGTGCAAATGTGCATCTTTAGGGTATATGCCTAAGAGTGGTATTGCTAAATCCTTGGGGAGATTGATTCCTAGTTTTGTGAGAAACTGCCGTACTGAATTCCAAAGTGGCTGAACAAGTTTACACTCCCACCAAGGAAATTCAGTTCTTTATGTTTTTTAAAGTCAGAGTACACAGCTTTACAGATATAAACAAATGCAACGGAAACAAATGTAACATAAACAAATGTAACACATCTTTAAAAAAATATTTCCTAACATACAACAAAGCAGCTATAAAGAATTAAAGAAACAGTAATCCATTTTCATTTGGCATAATTAAATAAATAATTATTTCTCAAATATTGGTGAGTGTAAGTTTTTTATTTAATTTACCCTTTTATTATAACTAAGAAAGTATAATTGTAACTGTCTAGTCTTCAAAGAAGAATGAAACATTACCAAATGACAGGAACATTAATTTGTCTGTGCAGTCACCCAAAATTTCTTTAGTAATGTTGGATCATCCATTTTGATCTATACACCAAGCATATCTGACAGACTTTTCTTAAAACAGGAAATTTTAAAGGACTTTCCTACCTTGTCTGGCAAAGTTTGGCAGTTGCTTTTCTTGCATCCTGCTGGTCTAGTTTGGACAGTATCTCTCAGTAATTGATGCAAGGATAGTTTCTATGGCCACATGACTAGCTTTTGCTATTAAAAAAATGTACTTCATCAATGCCCACTATTTTTTTCTGACATATAATCTTACTGCCAGGAGCAGACACTTTGCAATGTCATGAAATGTCTAAGTTATCAAAACATTATAAATGCCACATGCTGTAAGTCTTTGAAATATTTGAAGATTACCCATTTAGCTGAAATATATCCTTGTATACATAGAAAACCTACGATGACTATAAGTTTGAGTATTATTAATGAATAACCTATTAATCTATATTCCTTACTTATCCATTATATTTTAAATTGAAATGCATAAATATAATGTCTTAAACCAGAGTCGAAATATATACAGCATAACAAAATTAATATTAAATTTGTATCGATAAAACAAATTCCATACCATTGCAAAATATGTAAGATTAATAGTTGTTTTATGGATAACAGTAAATTTAATAACCTACCTTCTTATCCTATTATTTCTAGATTCCTCCTTTATATTTAGAATGAAATTCCTACATCCAATCTTCTTTTAAGTGTTTTTCTTACCATAACAATTTGTAACTCCCCCCCAAACAAAGATAACTAGCCATAATTTATTTTTGTTAATTTAGGTATAATTCTCTAGACTATGTCACTTGGTTAGGAATGCTGGTAATTATTTGATGGAGGGGGGGCTCTGAGAAAATTTAGAACAATTGTCAAGCCCTGACTAAAGAATTCTGTGAAGCTGTATCATCTCAGTCAATGATCATGAATCTATTGTGTATATAGAACACAAAGTAAATTTGAATAGAGGCATTCTGAGACATTGGATCACTGGGCCATATGATCCATTCAGATATTTTTCAGGGGTTCTTTCTCAATCAAACCTAATTTTCATTAACCCATAATAAATTCATATCCTTTCAATTCCTGTGGAAACAAAAGCACATACTATTCCCAAAGTAGCATATCTTTTTAACTAAATTTTGAATTCAAGGCATTCTCAAAATAGATAGATTGGATTAATCTAGTAACATTTATAATGAAAGGTCTTTTAACAGCTTTTAACAGCTATTACTCCTTCTTCAGAAGTCAAATAAATTACAAACAACACAATAACATACAGTATCCAGACTTGATGTATGTTTTCTATCTTATTGTGGCTTTTAAAATATTATGCTACTCTTTTTGAGGGCTTTACTCTTATTTTAAAGCTATATATATATATGTATGTATATTTGTATTGTTTTTATAGCAGTCTATACCTTCTCTTTACTCTTTCAAGTCCAAGTATATTTTTAATCACACTGTAAGCCATTTATAATTTTAATCTGAATTTGTCTTTACTGAATATCTCTGTCTTTTCCTGACCCCATGAGAATTTATGTTAAGCAGGCATGGCTAGGACCAAAGCTGCATATTTGGAAGCTGGCTCTATCGATTCCTTGTTTCTGAGTTCCTAGCTGTGTGGCAATGGTAATATTAAAGGTCATATTAAAGCACCAACTTTAGGAAGGTTTTGGAATTTTGGTAGTGTGACAATTGCTTTTCATGGATTCCATTTATTGTTTTGTAGTAGAGCCTTCGAAATGCGCTATCCCTGGAAAGCAGGGAGCCACATCTTCAAGAAATACTACATCTACTTGCCTCTAACAAACACAATCCAATAAAATGCTATGTTCAAAAGGCCATATCTGTTATTATGTACCAGTAATTAGCTTTTGTCAAATTTTGCTAGAAAATTACAGCTACACGTTGGAATGCCTTATGCAGATGTATGTTTCTTTTCTGCCAGAAACTCTCAAATATGCAGCAGCTTCTTACCAAATAATTACACAGAGGTTTTATGTTAATTGTAAATGCTCAGCCATAGCTCAGGCTTATTACTAAGTAGCTCGTATATTTAAATTAACCTTTAATTCTTATCTACATTTAGCCTTATGTTTTGGTACTTTTCTCAGTACCACAATCTCATTTTGCTTCCTGGGCATCCAGCTGACAACTCCTGACTCCACTATTCTTCATTCCAGCATTCTCAATTTGACCACCCTACTCACAATACTTCATATCTGGCTGGCTACTTGCCCATAAGTGTTTTATTAAACTAATTCAAGTGACAAGTCTTTACAATGTAAAAGAGAATTATTGCACAGCAAGAAGCAATTGGGAAAAGAGAAAGAAGACAGTGAGAACAAGTGAGAAAGAGAGAGGCATACTCTGATCCGGGCAGGCAGGCAACCACCAACCAGCTGGACACAGAGTAAAACATGAACAATGAAAGTAAAGTAAAAGTCCCAGGGCAAAACGCTGATAAAGAGAAACATGTTCATTTAAGTTATAAGAAAGAGGTACTGGGACAAGCATAAGATCAGTCCAAGAATTCATAACAAATGATAAGTCTCCATTTAGGAGCTGTTTCCTGTTGGGAGTCCAAAAGAAAGCCTGCCACAACAAAACGTGCATAAAATATAGGAAGACATAAGTGCTATAAAAGTCATAAAATAAGTCACAATGAAGGTTACTACCAGCATACACAGAAAAAAATAGAAAATAGGGATTAATTAGTAAAGAGATATAATTGATACTAACCACAAATTTTGCCATATAACCCTGTGTGTGTGTGCATATGTAAATATGTATATTAGTTTAGCAATGTAAAAATACAGTTGTATAATAAAATTAAAATCACACAGCATGAAAAACTCACATGGAATTTACTTGGTCAGGATCTAGAAACTAATACTGACAAAAATTAGAGTGAACTTTGGCCACTGATCTAAGTAAAAAGCCACTACAGAAAATAAATCACCTTGAAAGAAGGAAGGGAATTTTTCTGTAACCTCTTTGGCATTTCTTAGGGACTGCTTTGAAATAAACATTGTATGCACTTTATCAACTATATCAATCTAGGTCTACAATTATTCAAAAGTATTTAGTGGAAATGATAGAAAAGTATCATCTGACAATCTAGAGTGCAGTTATCAAAATTAATTGCTATAATTTTCACATTCACACTGAGAAAAAGCATACTTGTAATATATTAAAAGTAGTGATATGAAAATAGCACAAAATTATTCAAGCATTCTAATAGAAAATAGATTACTAAAGTTTTAATAGGTGATAACATTTGTACTTCAAAGTTTTCAAATATTCAAATCAGGAAATTAAGAATATCACAGTAGGAAGGAAGTGCCTGGTTGAGAGATTTGAACTTTAATTTCTGCCCTTTGACGATCATTGAGAAATATATAACAGAAGCTGAAGCAGGTAGAGTAATTTAGCAAGCAAAGGACCTACTCACATTACCTCAAAAAATTAAAAAAAATCAATATATATATATGTACATACAATATGTATGTATATTTATAAAAGAGGTGATAGTAAATAATTCTAGAAGAAAAAATTACAGCATGATGGACATAAAATTAGCCATCCAGTACAATATATCTGAAGTATGCTATTATTATAGTGACAGAAAAAATAGAAAATTATGATCAGTGTTAAAATATAAGAAACAATATGCTTTATTATTAAAACATAGTTTATTTACTTTACATATGACACTGTGCTGGAATATTAAAAATAAATATTAAAGAAAAATGTATAGTTATGAATAAATGTTTCTTCTTTAAAAGAAATATTCTTATTTATTTATAAAATAAAGGCTTTTTTATCCATGTATCTCCTTGCTCCCTCTCCCTTTCCTCCTCTTAGGTCCTCCTGTCAGTCTACAGCCTTCTCCCTCTTCCCCTCCCGGAAAAGGGCAAGAATTCCCAAGGTGGGTCACCTCAACATGGCATGTTCACTCCAGGCAAGTCTGATTTCCTTATCCTATATCAAAACTGGGTTAGGTGTTCTTCTGAAGGGAATGGGCTTCGATGTGCCAGTCCATGCACAGAAACACAGTCTGATCCCTCCCCTCGAGGCTCCACATAATGCCCATGAAAATCGATAACTGCCTATCCCTGGAGGGCGTAGCTCCTTTTCCAGATGGTTCCCCAGTGGCTGTTCGTGATTCAGTGAGCTCCTCAGAGCTCCAGAATAAATGTTTCTTTCCTTGCCTTATAAAATCATGTAAATATAAATAAACAAATTTAAGTGTTAGACCTAGCAATTGAAGATTAACTATAAAATTTTGAATTTAGTGAAAAAAGAGAGAAAATTCTGATAAATATTTTAGTCCTACATTTTTACTCACACTCTTACCTCTTACTTGGTATTGCTAATTAATTTCAGATATCCTTTAAGCATTATTATTCTGATAAAATATGAATGTAATTAATCTTAGATTATGTTGAAAATTTTCAGTCTGTTATATTTTGTCATTCATTTAATATACAGAATAAAAGTAAAGGGAAACTTAAATATATGTGATGTAAAAAATGAAAGAAAAAATTAGATAGTTTAGAAATACAAGATGAAAAAAATCATATATACCAAAGGGCTGGAAGAAATAATTATATAATACATTATTTTTAATCAATTAAAAGTAATTAAGAATTGGGATTTGTTTTCTCTGAATAATGCTTTCTATTGCAAGAATAAGCAATGTCTGGTCCATCTTCTCAGTTCCAAGTGACAAGTCAAAGTTGACTTGTTACCCCCAAACCAATAACTGCATCAGACTCACTGAAGAGTATTGATGGTTATAGACAGGAACATGAATAAACCTAAAAGACTGCAGTGAATGTCTTCATTTGAAATATGCTTTCCCTATAGATGGTTAACATTTCCTGTCTTTCCCATCCTATAGTTTTTAACATAGACTGGAATTAGGGCAGAATTACATAAAACTAGTTGGACTGGATGAAATTAATAGATGTCCAGATGAAGATCCAAAGACTTTTCAGTCCTCTTTTTTCCATAAGTAATTTCAACAATCAACAGTCAACAATGCCAGATCTGATGATTTTCTTCAAACAAACAGAGTTGGTGGTGTTAAGGTGCAGTTAAATGACATAAGATATACTCATACAGTCTCACTAACATGATTTCATAATGCTATCTGAAAAAGGACAACAATAAACATGCTAAAATGGGAAAAATAATACTAAAACTGCAGGTGACTATTAAATACTGAGAGCAAGAGAAATAGTCTTTCACTGGGAAAAGTACAAACATTGATTAAATATATTTATTAATAAAATAAATATGAAAATATATAAAGATATGGTGGTCAATCATATTCAAACTGTCTCATAAAAATTATCATTCTAGATTGTATATTATTCTAATTAAAAGTAGTCATTGCATATTTCTTAGTCATTGATAAAATATGTTTTTTACTCTAAGTAATTATACATGCATTTTTGCAAAATGCATTAGATGATTTCTCACCTTTCCTTAAAACATGACTACTTTCCTGGTTTGATAAAATAATCTATTTTCTATCAACAGTTTCAGACTTACAGTACAAGACAGTTGTTCCATACAAGAGAATAAACCCAATTAAATTCATATTTCAAGAATGTGTGTTAAGAATGAAACAAAACATTTAACATCGTTTTTCTTACTTATACATTAACAATAGTGAAAGCATTTAGGGTACTATGTGGTTCAAAGAAAGATAACAATTGGTCACTCATACTTATTTAACACAAATTTATTTAAATGCATATTTAAAAAAGATAGAAAAAGGACCCAGCAATACCACTTCTGGGTGTATACCCTAAAGAGGCACATTCACACTCCAAAGGCATTAGCTCAACTAGCGTTATTTGTAATAGCAAGAACCTGAAAACAACCTAGATGCCCCTCAACTAAAGAATGTATTAACAAACTGTGGTACATCTACCCAATGGAGTACTACTCAGCAGTAAAAAAAAAAAAAAATGATATCCTAAAATTTGCAGGCAAATGGATGGATTTGGAGAATATCCTCCTGAGTGAGGTATCACAAACCCAGAAAGAAAAGCAGGGGATGTATTCACTCATTAGTGGACTCTAAACAAACAAACAAACAAGAAATAAGCAGAGCATGCCCAAGTTGCAAATCACAACCACTGAACAGCTTGGGATCAGAAATACATTGGACTGACTCCTTGAATCCCACTTCCCCTAGAGGAACACCTGACTCTGTCTCAATGTTGAGGGAGAGAACTGGATTTGCCAGGAGAGGAGGCTGAACTAAGCAATATTGGGACCATGGGACCTTGGGACCACCTGCCTAGGGAGGGGATGGGGAGTTGTGGAGAAGAGAGAATGACCTGATTTGGTGGGAGGGGGAAGGGACCTTGAATAAGGATATAAAAGGATAGAAAGTGTGACTTCTTTGTTGCTAATAATGAACAAATAAATAAATAAATTTTTAAAAAAGATAGAAAAAGACAGATGGGGCTTTCTCTCAAGTTGTCTTTTGGGCTGTCTCATGAGTCTTGCTTTTTCTTACTGATCAAATAAGTCTGTGTAATGCTGTATTCCAGCTGAACAAAAATAGTAAAAGTCTGATGTGGGCAACGGAGCAAAGACCAGACTTTTGAGAAAAGAGATTTTTTTTTCCTTTATTTTGTATTTATTAAAAAAAAAACACAGTAAAAAGAATTTAAAATGTGGAAGAGTTAACAATAACTATATAGAGGATAACAATGATAAGCATGGCTTATCAAGGGTAGACATACAAATAAGATTGCTACACCTATATTTTCTTTGTGTTCATCTTTCCCTCTGAATTTTTTTTTCCATCC
>PVIH01018484.1:0-38328 GCA_004025045.1 Sigmodon hispidus | reverse complement strand
TAGCCTGATCTACATGAGACCATGCTTCAGAAAAGCAAAATAAAAAAACAAAATGTATACATCAGTAACACTATTAAGCAATATCATTAAATAAAACACAGCTTTAGTAATCAGCAGTTTCTGCAAGATAACTTTCCAGTTTTATACCAAAGCCTAGAGACAATGCTTAATCTGTTGCTTACCTTTAGCACACCCAATTTGTTGCATTACTATATCAGAGTTCATTCAAACATAAACACATGTTGTACCTTGGTGCTTAACTCCAAAGCTGCTATTTCATGTCAAAGTTACAGTTGGAGAAAATCAGGACATTTATGTTGAACAACATTCACTGGTTCAATGGGATTACTTTGAATAAATTATCATAATGCATTTTAATCAAAAAAAAAAAAAAAAAAAAAAACTAAGACAGTGGTGCATCTTTCTATGTCATGGAATGTTAACAGCTCAGCAGTAAGAATGCACAAGTGCTTGACACCCAAAACAAACTAGATGAAGATGATGCTTAAAAGTACTATAGGAAGTGACAGGAGGGAGACACAAAGGACTGCATGCATACTTTCTAAACTTATTTATATGTCCTGGGAAAAGCATAAGTTCAGATACAAGACAACTAGTAATTGACTAGTCATTAAGTGTTTAGGGGGATGGTACAGGTAGCATCATGACACCAAGAAGCACTCTGATATGATCAAATTGTTTTAGATTTTGTATTGTTAAATAGATTCATGTACTTTTGTCAAACACATTAACCAGTATGTTTACAAAGGATGCATTTCTCAATAAACCCATTTTTAAAAGAAGCCTGGTTTATGAGTGTGGGTGCATGCAATTGTAATCTCAGCATTGGGGAAGCAGAGACAGACAGATTCATGGGGTTCACTCACTGCTCAGTGAGCTTAGCTGAATCAATGAGTTCTAGGTAAAAGTAAAAGACCCTTTTTCAAAACAAACAATAGATAACAACAACAACAAAACTGAGGAAGGTATAATATGAGATTAACACTTGCCTCCATGTTCACATGAACATATGCTTATTTTCATACATGTCTTTGCACACACACAGACTACATGTATAAATACAAGCACACACACAAACCAAAAACGCTGGCAAAAAAAGAAGCACATGTTTTAAAATCCTCAGGTTATGGTGTGATTTTTGTAATAGTACAAAAATTCTTTGCATCATTTATAACTTTTCTATACATTAAATAAACCTAAAAAATAAAGTTTATTTTAAAAAATGTAATCACCAATCACTTATGCTGTCTTGTCTTTGTTGACCTTTGACACCATCAGTTGTACCCATTATGTACCATGAGGGTCTTCCTGTATATCATTCACCATTTAAGCTTGAAGGGACCCACGACTTCCCCGAGGATGGTTTTAGAATAGAATCTGGAGTAAGCATGGAGATTTTGATCTTCTTCCAAGTTCCAGGATGCTATTGCTATGGCTCATCCTTTGAGTGGCTAGTGCTGTGGGCCACCCTTCAAGTTCTAATCATGTTGGAACCAGAGCTGCTTGGGCAATTACTTCATTTCTCATGAAATCTCCACACTTAATGCTGCTTTTCTGTTAAACAACTTGGTCACAGCCTGTACTTCATTCAGAGAGTGCAGAGAAGAACCTATATTTTGAAGAGTTACCAGTTAAGCAAGGAAGGCAAAAATTATTAAATTAAAAAAAAATGTGTGTATGAATGTCTTGCCTGCATGTATGTCCATGCACTGTCTGTGTGCACTGCCTGTGGAGGTCAGACGAGAACATTAGGTCCCCTGCAACTGAAATAACAGATTGTTGTGAGTTGCCATGTGGGTGCCAGTAATTAATCCTAGGTCCTCTGTTAGAGCAACCAGTTCTCTTAACTGCTGAGCAATTCCCCAGCCCCTATAAATAATTTTTAATGATTTGTATTATATATATATATATTTGTGTGTGTGTGTGTGTGTGTGTGTGTGTGTGTGTGTGTGTGTGTGCTTCATTGGGTGCCTGAGAAAGTCAGAAATAAGTGTCAGATCTCCTGGAACTGAAGCTACAGGTGGTTGTGAGCTGCATGATTTGCATACTGGAAACCAACATAATACAAAATTGCGATAATACTGTAGACTTTTTGCCTAGCCTTTCTTCAATCTGTTGCAATCCTCTCAAAAGCAAAACATAGGTGAAATTCACCATTTATGTAGTATGACTACCAGTTAATTGCTAAGTCTAAAAGGCTTTTGTGTAGCAGACAGATGAACACAGTGGCATCACAGACCGAAAGCAGAGAGATGCTTTTATCAAAGAATAACAGGAAGAATCCCAAGTTTTAGAGAAGAGTTGGAACTTATTTCAAATAGTGACAAAGTCAAAACACCAGAAATCAGGAGGACTTCAATACTTAGTCAGCACTTGTTGCATGCAAGCCTCTGTGCTCTGTCCAGCCCTGTGCTTTCTCTGGCAGAGGCTGCCCCTCAGTCTTCTCTTTCTGTGTTGTCTCATTGCTGTATACTTTGTCACTATTGTCCTGGACCTGTCAATAATGGAAACAAATTTGTCTTGCTGTTGTACTAACAACACATTTGCAAGGTGAATCTCCTAGTAAGGGTATTCATCTAATTATTAGTGTTATCTGTGTAATGTTTTTTTTGGGGGGTGGGGGGAGGTCTCAAGGTAAAGTTGACAAGTGTGTGTAGTTTTGTGAATAGTCCTTGCTCAATAAGCCTACTTTCCAGACCTGGTTTTATTATTTGCTATTTTTGTCACATAGATAAGTCACAGAACTTCCCGGAACTCCATTTAGTCATCAGAGACACTTGAATAGGCTGAGTCAAGTGATGATAAAGTTGTTTTTCTTCCCTAAAGGCCAGCTTTGAACATCATAAAACCTTACCCATTTCTCTGAGTATGATGAAGACTTAAACATCATTTAAATCTGAGCAGGAGAGAGAGTTCAGAAGTTAAAAGTACTTGCTGCTCTTCCAGAGGAGCAGTGTTTGTTCTAGCAACTGTGTTAGGTCATTCACAACCACCTGTAACTCCAAGTGCAACTCTTTCCAGTATGTCTACTGCCCTCCTCTGGCCTCTCTGGGCATCATGCACACACATAAATCAGTCAATCCAACACAACACAAAACCTTTACCTAATGATTTAAATCTTTATTTAAGTGGGAAAAAATTTAAAGTACAGGTATTATGTCACAAAAATAATAGATTCTTTGTTTATGAGATCTTGGTTGGGTAGTTACCCAACTATCTTCATCGTTATTCATGTCCAAGGGGTTTAATTTAGAAGGCTTATGTGAAAAAATATTTCACTACAAGGCCACTTGCTGCAAGTTTTCTGGCCATGTTAATAATTGACTTCAATCTTATTTGGTTTCAAATGGACAGCTGTATATGAATATTAATTTTTATTTGAGGGCTTTTTAAAAATAGGTTTTCTTCAGTAGTTTTGTTTTCACAACACAATCAAGGACATTAGCACTTCTGACAAAACAGCAATTAAGTGTGCCACTTCTCAGCTTGTAGAGTAATATGCAGATTTTCCTATTTACATTGTCATGTCTTTATTCTTGCCTAGGCTTATATAGTCTTTGAACTGTCTTAAAATATATATCCTTAAAATAACAGCTTTATTCACTTAAGGTGTATTGATCAAGCACCCAATAGTGGAACAGGTCCATTACTTTGACTTAAATCAATTTCAATCAAGACAAGAAAAATTCCTCAAATTTTATTGATTTTACTGGCTTTTCCCCCTTGATAGTTTCTATCCACAATTATCACAAATAGTTTTCCTTTTTAATGTGGGATAAGGAGAACTAAATACAGGGCTGTAACAATTTTATTTAAATAGTGTTTTTCTAAAAATGTTTGGATTTGATAATATAAAAAAATGGATCAGATAAAAACAGAGAGGGGGTTTAGTAAGCTATGTAGAGCTTCTGTTAATTTCCCTCCATGGTGTGAATCTTGTTTCCATTGGGCTACTTAAATGCCTCTCAGAATTTTAGCTCATTCACATATAAAATGGATACAATCCATCACCGTGCAAATGTAAGTGCTAATGCTCCAGGGATCTAGAGCTATAAAGGCAAAGTTTATATTCTATATTAGTATGAATAATTATTTTTCATATTCCTGAGTACATTGCCCAGCATTTGAGACATATTCATACTTATGAAACTGAAATAATCTTGAAAGATGTGGAACAAAATCATGATATACAATATCAAGAGAGGGCTTCATTTTCTTAATTTTTTTAATTATAGAAAAGATCTTTTTTATCTGTGTATCCCCCTGTTTCCCCTCCCTTCCCTGTCAGCCTTCAGCCTTCCTCCTTCCCCCAAAGGGCAAGAAGTCCCAAGGTTTCATTTTACATGGGATTATTTGCTTTGCATTTTATTGATTACAATTGTGGTGATTTTAGATACTCTCTCTTTTAAAACCCTTTCAACACTGAGTCTCTTCTTCACAGTTTTAATTTTTTCATTATTTTTAAATTTGAGGATTTGATACTTGAATAAACTATATTTGCATAATTTCCATCTCTCCTCTCTCCAACTCCCCCCCATATAACTTCAACCTCTTTCTCTTTTTTATGACCACTTCTATATTTATTTTTGTTCTATGTGACACACAACCTATTAAGTTCAATTAGTGTTGCTTTTATTTTTATATGTTTAGGTCTGAACACTTAAGAATGAGGTCTCATTTCTGAAAAATAAAACAAAACAAATAGCCAAAGACTGGCCAAGGGTGTTCACCCATGAGTTGGGGCTTTTCCTCCATCCCTGCTGGCATGCTGAGCATTCATGAGAACAATATTTCGATCCTGTCCAAAGAAACAATCATATAGCAGCCATCCTGGTTCTCAGGAAGTTTGTACACTCTTTTTTTTCCTCTCTTACTGAGCCTTAGGTATAGAGACTGTGTTATAGATATCCTATTTAGTCTGGATATCCAGTGGTCACTGCACTTTGACCAATTGTAGATCTCTTTATTAGTCTGTAGACAGTAAAAAAAAGGCTTCTTTGGTGATTTGATTTTTCCTTCATATTCTTTAGATTTTAGCCTTCTATTCCATTGTGCAGATGTATTTTATATAACTCATTATTATTAACTTTCCAAGTTAGTTTGATTATTGTTCTTCACTTTTTTCTGTATGGGATTGTAGATATTTCCATTAAAATTTCATATACCATTTTGTTAGAGTGTGTGGGCAAACTACTGGCTGATGTGTGATTGCCAAAGAACCAGCAGTACATAGTTTCCTAACCAGAACTACATTTTTCAGTATCACTGGCATCAGACCGAAATGTAAGTCAGGTTCTGCTTAATGGAATGTGAGTAGAGATAGTGTGCATAGTTTCTTGAAGAAACTAATAGACAATTGTTCATTCTCAGTGGTTTGCACATTAAACAACAAATAAGTTGATCTGGAGGTAAATGTTCTTTGTAGCTGGTCAGGTTAAAGGCTATCACACTCACTGGCATTTCTATGAGTAGAACCCCCATTTCCATTCTGTGCAGATACTGAGGCTTTGTGGTTTGTCTGCTAACATTATCTTTTAGTTAGACAAAAAACTATTCAGTTTTCATCTTTAGCCCTAGCTTTTCTCTGTTTTCAATATGACATCATGATAAGAGTTAGGGATTTTTCTGAAGGTAGAGAAAATCTGATCCTTTCTAGTAACTTGAAATACTGGTAAAGAAGACTTAACACGATCTTGGATTATTAGGACTTTGAGGGAATTGTTGAGTTGACAAGAGGACCAGGAAGAAGTTAAATAAAAAAGACAGATTTTTGAGTGGGTGCCAGAGTTTGTTGGGCTGTATTATTTCCACATTATTTATTGAGGAAAACAAGGAGAGAACTCAACTCATTTAAAATCTAGATATGAACTTGAATTTTCTACTTCCCAGACTTTCTGCTTTGTGTCAGGTGAAAAACCTGTTGCACTATTTTGGACTTGTGAGGGGTAGATGGAAAGGAGTATAGTTGACCTGAGAGAACACTGTGTAGGTTGAAAAGAGTGAGACATAGAATTAAGTAAGAGGGAAAAAAAATCAGGATTCTGGATGCAGCCCTTCCCTCTTGCCCCTATTCCATTGCTCAGCTCACTTCATATATTCCTTAATTATCTTGTCTATAGAGGCTATGTTACTGCTTTCTTTGTATTAGAAGTATTATAACAAAGACCTGCTGGAATTTTGGATGCTGTCTCAAATGTGAACTATTTTACCAATATCTTTCTTGATTTTAAACAAAGTTGTTGTGTTACTAAGCTTGTTCTCTCTGGGTTCCTAACATCTAAATGGTATTGAGCCTGTAGGGTTCAGTAAACAATGCTTTTCTGAAATGAAATATGTGATAATTACTCTGGATTTCTTTTTTCTCCTCCATGATACAGTGATCACTTTCCTATAAGTTACTTGCAAAAACATGATTTTTGAGTAAATGCTATGATCAATATTTAATAAACACATTTACAGCTTACATATCCTGTTATGAGTATCTCTCAATTTTTGTCAGTGAATAATCATATTCTCAAGATGCTGATATTGAGAAATATATTTGTGCAGATCACTTAGGCTAGTGTACCCAAAGCCTGCAGCACATTCTTTTGATCAATGACAATGAAAGTAAATTGAAGACCTTTGCAGATGAACTAGATTTCTAGAAATAGGCACATCATTCTTGGTCAAATTGTTCAATATAAAAAATGATTTGAAATGGAAAGATCTCCCATGTTCCTGGATAGGTAGGATTAACATATTAAAAATGACAATTCTACCAAAAACAACCTTCAGATTCAATGCACTTCCCATCAAAATTTTATAGACCTTGAAAGAACAATACTCAACTTCACTTGGAATAACAGGAAAGCCAGGATTGCCAAAAACAATTTGCTCAACAAATGAACCTCAGAAGGCATCACCATCCCCAGCCTCAAGTTATACTATAGAGTTACAGTAATAAAAGCAGCCTGGTACTGGCACAAAAATAGCCTTGTAGATCAATGGAATCGAACTGAAGATCCAGACATTAACCCCAAAACCAATGAGCATCTGATCTTTGACAAAGAGGCCCAAAATATTCAAATGGAAAAAAGATAGTTTCTTTAACAAATGGTGTTGGCATAGTTGGATGTTAAGTGTGTAGAAAAATGGAAATAGATCCAAGCCTATTACCCTGCACAAAACTCAAATCCAAGTGGATCAACGACCTCAACATAAACTCAGCCACACTAAATGTGATAGAAAAGAAAGTGGGAAACACCCTCCAATGAATTGGCATAGGTGAACACTTCCTAAATATACCACCAGTAGCACAGACATTAAGAACAACAATAAGTGGGACTTCCTGAAACTGAGAAACTTCTATAAAGCCAAGGACATTGTCAATAAGACAGCCTACAGAATAGGAAAAAATTTTCACCAACCCTACAAGTGACAGAGGATTGATCTCTAAAATATATAGAGGACTCAAGAAACTAGAGCCCAAAACCTTGAACAGAACTAAAAAGGGAATTCTTAGCAGAATTACAAATGGCTGAAAGGCACTTGAAACAGTGCTCAACATCTTTAGCCATCAGAGAAATGCAAGTCAAAATAACTTTGAGATACCACCTGACACCCATCAGATTGGCTAAGATAAAAGTCAGAGATGACAGCCTATGCTGCAAAGGTTGTGGAGCAAGGGGAACACCCCTCCATTGTTGGTGGGAGTGTAAGCTTGTTCAGCCACTCTGGAATGCAGTATGGAGGTTTCTCAGAAAACTAGGAATCAATCTCCCCAAGGATCCAGCAATACCACTACTGGGCATATACTCTAAAGAGGCACATTCACACTCCAAAGGCATTAGCTCAACTGTGTTCATAGAACCATCATTTGTAATAGCTAGAACCTGGGAACAAACTAGATGCCCCTCAACTGAAAAACGGATTAGCAAACTGTGGTACATCTACACAATGGAGTACTACTCAGGAGTAAGAAAAAAATGATATCCTTAAATTTGCAGGCAAATAAATGGATATGGAGAATATCATCCTGACCGAAGTATTACAAACCCAGGAAGATAAGCAGGGGATGTACTCACTCATTAGTGGACTTTAAACAAAAAATCAAAAAGCAAAGCATGTCCAAACTGTAAATCACAACCACTGAACAGCTTGGGATCTGAAACACCTTGGACCTGCATCTTGATGCCCATTTCCTCTAGAGGAAGACCTGATCCAGTCTTGATGTTGGGGTGAGGAAAGTGGACCTGTCAGGAGTGGATGCTGAACTAAGCCACCTTGGGACCTTGAAACCTCCTGCCCATGCTGGGGAGGAGATAAGGAGATAGGAAGAATAGAGAGTGACTGGGAGGAGTGGGAGGGGGAAAGGGAGTTTGAACAAGGGGATACACGGATAAAAAATGACTTTATTTATAATAAAAAAAGAAAAAAAAATGATTTGAGTTGATGAATCATGGAGAATCTAATGCTACCTAGATTTTGAAAGTTATTCTTATTCTAGAAAGTAAAAAAATAATATGATGAACAGATGGAATTTTGTTTGGACAAGTGGGGAGAACTGTACACGGTGGTTATTTGAAAATGACTTGTTTGAATGCATAGTGTTCACAGTTTTATAGCGTATTTCAGGACAGCAGAAAAACACTCAATTTAAAGATCTCATTTCTTCGTTCAATATTTACAGCTTTTCTCTGAAAATATGAACCCTTGGGTGATGTCTCTCCACCTTACTAAAAAAAAAAAATACTTGAAATAACTACCGAGAGTAGAATATAGAAAATCTTTATGGCATCTTGTACTAGACTTAGGGTACTGTGGAATCAAGACTGTCAAGAAGAAATACTGCATTTGTTTTCTTTGATATTTGGTCATACAATAATATCAAAGAATTAGTAAAGCTTTTCTTCTGAGAGATTAAAGCTTAATGTACTATTTTCATCAGAAATTTTAAATGTATCAGACACTGTTTGAAGTACATATCATGGTCCTCTGGCTCTTAGAAATTTTCTGCCCCCTCTTCCATGGCGCTTTGTGATCTTTAGTGCAGAGGTTGTGTTATAGCTGTTGACGTTAGAGTGTAGGTTGTGTTGCAGATGCACCCAACTGGGGATGGGTGCCCTATAGTCAGCAGTTCTGAATTTTGACCAGTTGTGGATTTTTCTGATGATTTCTGCTTTCTATAAGAAAAGAGCATCCTTGATGAAGGTTGAGAGCTACACTTATATGTACATATAAGGATAGGTCTTTAGAATACAGGTGGGAATTATATTGGTCTAGGGATGTACCTGTGCTGGCTAGTTTTATGTAAACTTGACACAAGCCTTAATCAGATGAGAGGAGGGAAACCCAACAGAGAAAAAGCCTCTAGAAGATCAAGCTATAAGCAGACAGCCCCACATTTTTTATATTTTTGGTTGTGAGCGTAGCCTTTAATGGCTGAGCCATTTCTCCAGCCCCCAATTTTCTTAATAAGTGATTGATTGTCAGGGCCCAGCCAATTGTGGATAGTGTCATTTCTGGGCTGTTAGTTCTGGTTTTTGTAAGAAAACAGGCTGAGCAAGCCATGATGAGCTTGCTAGTGAGCAATACATTTCCATGGTCTCTGTACCAGCTTCTGCTTGCTAGTTCCTGTCCTGCTTAACTATCCTGACTTGACGATGAACTGTGATGTTGAAACGTAAGCCAAATAAACTATTCCCTCCTCCAGCAGCTTTGGACATAGTATCACAGTGATAGTAACCCTAAGACAGTGACAGTAGTAGGTTCTTCTCTAGGGCATGTGACCTCATCAGGAACAGTAATTGGGTAGGTTTACAGTACTAGACACACACTCCTGCTATTGAGTGGGTCTTAAGTCCAATAAGGTGAGCTCTGAGATATGAATGGGTAAGTTATCTGAGATTTTCAGATTAAATTACCTGTGTCTAACCTAGTTTGAGACTTCCCTTAAGTCTTTCTAACAGTAATTGATGTACGGAATTAAACACTGGCCATCCCAGGGCACCGAGAGAAGCCTATAGAATACTTCTCTTTAATATTGTCTTGAAATGAGAATATTTAAAGTCACTGATTTTATACAAGTGGCCTCACCATGTCCAAAATTGAACCATTTTTAGAAAATAAATAAAACCAGTTGATAACATTGATCATTTGATTGATAACTTTATTTAAATTTACATTTTAGTCTTGGTAACCAAAAGAGAGAATTAACTCGCTTATTTCTTTTCCATTGTTTTAATTATTTGAGAGCTAACAGTCTTGTTGATGTTTAAAATTCACTGACTTCCTTCTGCCCAAGATGAAGATACTTTTCTTCTGTCACAAGGTAAGGCTAATTTACTTTTCCACTAAAAATTTTGTGGACAAATTTAGAGAAGTTCTCTTAAAATGGCATCTACTTGGCATCCATTGTGTTGAAATGTAAACAAAACTCCCCCCTGCCAAGAGCCCATGTTTCAGTTTATGACATTGCTTGTTAACACTTAAGATTAGGAGTCAGGTTCTCTTTTAGTCTACCTCCAAATACTTTTACTTCCCATTACTTTTTATTCTGCAAACACAAATAGCCCAATTATTTTGTGGACATACAGCACATTTTGAAATAGTGGAAATGGAAGAGTATATAATGTTCCTCATGATGAACCACTATTTTCTTTCAGCAACCAGTAGGTTTTCTTGTTGAGAGATAAATTCAAGTGCAGTGGAAATGTTGATGCTCTAAGCTTTGTATATCTGGTGGCAGCTGTGTTCAATTCACAAAGCCATGCTGTTTAGAGAATAGCATAAGAAAATTTTCTTCACCTTGCATGATTGTTTTGTAAAGACTACTTTTCAAGAGGTGGCTGCAAATATATACACAATTCTTGTTTAAGTATGCATTGGAAGCAGATATGCCAAGATTCTGATATTATATGAGCATTATAGTGGAGATAAGATTATTATAGATAAACATTTGATAATGTGTTTAGAATTGTGACTTTCATACAAAAATATTTTTCATTATAATAGATATTAACCCAAACATCCAAAAGATAGATAAGAGTTAAATCCTATACAGAACATACAATAACGTAACAATCAAAACCAAGTAATATTGTGGCAGGATTGATAGCCTGACAGAAGTGTGTATTTATGTTCATAATTTGAAAATTTACATTTAAATATACTTTCAAGGTATATATTTATCATAATTTTTAATTAGCATATTGCGAATATTTCCCCTTTCAGTCTGTTCTGCTTTCATGAACATCAATTTAGATGTCTGGGTAATAGAGATATCTTCATTCATTGACCTTGCATGGTCTGTTGTTTGTGTGAACTTTTGCTTCTTAGCCATTATGTACAGTGCTACCTTACCACAGAGAGCTGGGAGTGCAGGCATCTCCATGCTCTGATTGTTTTCCTGTCATCTTTATTTCTTTCCTTCAAATGACTGATGATATCATAAAATGTATTTCTTATTCTTGAAACCTTGTCTCAGTAACTGCCTCCAGATGCAGGCCAGATGCATTTGTCTGCCTACAAGATGTTTCACCTTAATCACAGCTGGGCCACATACTGCTCATAATTGAGAAGCTTGACTCAAGACATGACCCCATTCAGACAATCCTATTCTGACAATTTGCTATGTGTTGAATTGGGACACCCTGAGAGCCCTCAACCAAATAAAAAGAGAAAGAAATGTTCAAGGCCTGATTTGATTTCATTTGGAAACAGGGTCTTCTGAGGTGCAGGAGTAAATGATAACTTACTAATATTGCCTGTAGTCCTGTGTCTTAAATTCTTGCCAGATGAGAGAGATTTGGGCAAAGAGACAGACAAAAGACAGTAATGGAAAAACAGAGGCAAAGGCTGGAGACTGACTATTCCTAATGCTACCAGAAGAGGTAAAGTTGCTACCTTAGAGGCTCCATGATTCTACCCACCTCAATTTTAGAATGCTAGCCTCTATAACTGTAAAAGATTATCTTTCTGTTGTTTTAAAATTGATTTGTGGCATTTTGTTATAACATACCAGGATGCTGGTAGTCATTTCTTAGTTTCTGTGGAGGTTAGTTCTATCTCCCTTAAAACAAAATCTGAGGACGCTCAAATCTCATATGTAAAATGGTATTGCATTTTCACAGAACCAACCACGTCCTTTTGTTTAAGTCACATCCCAGCTCCTTATAATAAATCATGAGCTGAAGCTGATCTGTCCTTATAGAATTTATTGCTCTACTTTATAGTCTGCACAGCAGCTTATGAATATTCGTGTTCATTTATAGGCCTCTGTCTCTTTTCATTCATGTTTAGTCCTTGGCTTTTCCATCTATTAAATATTTGTTTCTCACCCCCTGGAATGTGAGTTTACATTGGACAGGAGCTTTGTCTATCATTCTGCACTGTGCCTGCAAAACACATTCTTAGTAAATGAGTTTCCTGTGAGAAAAGAGTTGTCAAAGAGTATGCTTTATGCTCCCTTGGTGTCCCAGTGCATCTCCCACAGATAAGCAGGTTGGATAGCTGGCAGGCCTGCCTTTGAATCAAGAGCAGCATTGATTTTAAAGTGGTTTCTGTGGGTACCTGAAAGGTGAATTGTAAAGACTTATTTATGACAGGACACTATTTAAGGCAATACCTCACCAAGAAAATAGAGACAGCAAGAACAGAGATTACATTATGTCCAAATAGGCAATTGAGGGATATTTAGCCTTTCTTTAATGAATCACCTTTGATGCAGAAAAGCAGAGGACTGAAATTGGTTGCAGAGGCTTGTGCCCTTTTTGTGGGACTTGATTTTTATTTTATTGTGGTAGAATACATATCATTTGGTTTGGTTCCCTGGTAATCTTCTCTTCACAAAATTATTTAATTTCCATGCAAGTAATCTCTTAAGCGTGTTCTGTCTCCTAAAGTTGAATTACTGCAATAGAAGTAGACTATAGGTGTGTTTATCACAGTATGAAAGAAATGCTGGCCTAAGATTGAGACAGAAAGGTTTTGACTAATTCTTTAAGTGATGTTTGCTATCCTTGAAGTTATACTCTATAACAACAGGAAGTAGTGAGAAGGTGAGAGAATGAGGCTTCACAGAGATCTATCTTTACCTCACCAAGAGTTCAGATGCTTTAGAATTAATCTGAAGAGGTTGCCTGAAAGGCAAGAGGTTTTTTTTTTTCATTTAAAACTTCTCTCTGACAGACAAGCTTACATGGTTCAATTGGCCACAACACTCTTTTGTACCCAGGCTGTTCCCAGTAGCCCATCCAACCCTTCCTTCTGTAATATTCTCTCTGATGCTTGCCCAGTAGGGACCTCAGTATAAAGAGAGAATTTGTTGTTGACTGGTGCAGGGATTATAGAATATCTTTGAAATAAGCTGTTGAGCTAGATCATTTCCATATGCTCTGCAACATACGTTATTACTTTAATAAAATGCATAGAAAATTTTGTTAGTTTAATAAAATCTTAATTATTAAGCTATTAAGTTTCATGTGCTTAAGTAGGTCTTATTTTCTTAATAACTGGCTCACAGCACAAACTCTGTGTTTTCCAGATATTTGGATGGTGTTCTGGCTCGATTTATGTCAACTTGACACAAGGTAGGCTCATTTTGGAAGAGGAAATACCAATTGATAAAATCTTCCCACTGAATTGGTCTCTGGGCAAGCCAGTTAGTTAGTGGCTTATTTTTTGATATATTGATGATTGGTGTGAAATGGCCAACCTCACTGTGGGCTGTGTTACTTCTGGCTTGGTGGTCTGGATATTATAATAAAGCAGACTAAGGAAGCTATGAGGAACAAGCTAGTAAGCAGGACATCTTCATGGCCTCTACATCAGTTTGGGCCACAAGGTTTCTGCCTGAAGTCTCTGACCTGACTTCCCAGATGATAGACTATAAGCTGTAGAATGAAATATAACCTTTCCTCCCCAAGTTGCTTATCATCATGGTGTTTTATCATATCAGTAAAAACCCTAGCTGAGGCAATAGGTAAAATCTGTAGATGTTCTATTTTTGGGGAATATTTTATACTCCTAGGTACTTTAATAATGGGGTTTGGCTTTGCACTAATGCCATAGTGTCAACTTGTGGTGCATAGAAATAGAGTGGCATCCCAAGACAAAGAAAGGTGCTGAAGTGTACCATAAAACCAACTGTTCACCCCAAAATAAACCTCTGTTCCTCAGTCCCATGGTTCTACCAGAGAAGTCAAATCAAACTAAATACAGAGCATAATCATATAAGCCTTTTCTACAGGGATTTTCAAGCTTCATACACACACACACACACATACACACACACACATATATACATCATATATATATTATATATATATATATGATTTTGTTCCTTTTTACGAAAAACAACTCAACTTTTTCTTCTTACTTGGAGTAAGATAGATATCCTTACCATATGATTTTTCCCCACCCCACACACCAAGCTTCTTTCTGATTCTTAAAGCAAAAGCTTATATTTGTTTGACACTCTCATTCTTGCTTTTCTTTCTGCATGCCAATGTACTGTCCTTACATTATAGTAAATAATGATGGAGTAAATTTATAGTGACAAGAAATATCCAGGGATGATGGATATGGTCTTTCTTGCCCTTGTATTATGGTACATTTTCACTTAAAACATCTGTGATATTTGTTATCTCTAGATATCTGATATCTCTATCTTATATCTGGAGAAAAATTTCAGGAGCAAAGATCTTGATCATGGGCTCTTAGGTGAATTGTTGTAGTTTTGAAAGGAATTTTGAAAATTATTACTCATAAAACATGACAGTGCTGAAGTAGTTCCTTGTGGTTACTGTTCCACTTTTAACACCTGCACTGGATTAAAACGCTACAATATTTATGAATTTGATAGCTATGAGAGAGACATGTGGATATCCAAGGAGTCAAGTACAGAGGGATCGCACTGCATGAGGGCAGTTATGGTCATTTCCATCCAACTGCTATTTCAGAGTTCTGAGTGCAGCGTTTGACAGGAATAGCAGCAACAAGCTGTGACTGCGGGAACAATGAGTGGTTTTGTCACTAACTTAGCTGGCAGTGTTAATTTGCTACCAATGACTCTGAGTATTGATCAGAAATAGCTGTTCATAATGATGACTACCCAGGGCTTTGCCATTCCTGGCTAGTTGCTAGAGACGTGGCTTTATATTGAGTAAGATCTGGTTAGTAATTCTTTACCATGATGTTGGGGACTGGGAAGGGCTTTCTCTTTCTGATTCTGAAAAACACTTGTGTTCTGTGGTTCAAAAAATTATATTTAGAGCAGACAATTTTTATGACAAAGCCACCCAATGGAGTGTTTTAGATTAAAAATAATCCAAACTTATACTTTAGGGCATACAAATATATGGTATATTATTTATTGTAAAACAAAACTAAACCTTTAAATTTTATGCTTAGTCCTGGTGATCAGTAGTATACAGGGATATTCATTTCTTAAGGCAATTATTCTTTTTTATTGTTAGTGGTGTGTGTGTGTGTGTGTGTTGTATATTCTTTTTAGTGCAGGTACATGTGAATATTTTTGGAATTTTGAAGATCACAAGTCAATGTGAGGTATTTTTTTAAACCCCTCTCCAAGCACTCTCCATCCTTATTTTTCGAGACAGATTCTCTCACTGAACCTGAAACTGACAGATTTAAAAGTTGTCTTGTTATTGAGTTTCAGGGACCTGTTTGTCTTTGCCCTTCCATTCCACTCCAGTGGCCCTCCCAGGAACATGCCACCACACCTGACTTCTCTACATGGGTTCTTGGTACCAGTAGTCCGGTCCTCTTGGTTGCAAGGCCGTCATTTTTACTGTTAAATCATCTTCCAGCACAAAACAATTGTTTTTTAAAGCTATTGTATCAACAGTATTCTTTCTGAAACTGCAATGCTATGTGAACTGTATCGATGAGAACAGGGTTACTGTCACTGACATAGACAAGAAACAGAGTAGTATCTCTCCCTACCCCCAATTTCCTGCAGGGTTATTGGGGTTGTGGTCACAGGTCATGGTATGAAATAAAAATGTACTTCTTTTCAAAAAAGCCAAGGAATACTCTGTGTACTAAGGTTATTTAGTGTCTTTGTTGTTCTTTTCAGTGCCATGAAGAAGATTTAAAGAGGCTTTGCATTTACAAGGCTGCAGGCTCCCCTTCAGCTGTTACCCACAAACTCCACACCTGCTCCTGGTGCAGCTCACAGTGGTGGCCAGAGGGTTAGAGAGAACCTGACTTTGAGCTCTTCAGGAACGACAGATGCTTTCTATCTGTGGAGCTTCCTCGCTCTTGGCTTGCTGCTGTTCTTCCATTGCTTAGGGCTCCTCAATGAAATAATTGCAGATACAGAAGCAAATTAGTGATAATGATATTGTGTGTGCCATACTCGACTTTGAACAGATTAGTTACACTTTCATTTTATACATTGCTGTTTAAGCCTCCAAATACTGTAGAAAAGTACAGATTTGAAAACTGCTTAACATATCAATTGGTCCACTAAGATTAGAAATATTTCACTATTGAGTCAAGGGCTCATTTGTGTGATCTCAGAATTAATACACCTTAAATAGAAATATTTTTGTCCAGGAGAAGGCAAGGGTGAATTTTATGAATTAGCAATTTCAGTTGGCTGTGATAATTTTGTCACAAATGGACCAATATAAAATTATGCACCTTTTTTTTTGCTTCTTTTAAAAACATTTTTTTATTGTGAAGTCATTGCTTTTACAAATTGTAGAGAGGATGAGAAATATTGTTGTGCACAAAGACAAAAGTATTTCTTCCACATTCCCAAGGGCAACAAGACTGCATTAAAGACCATTTCCTTCTAGCTTTTGTTCCATTCGTATGTGTGTGTGCCAGCATGGTATAGATAAAGTTTTATTTCCTTTGCCTTTTGTTTTATGCTGTAAGTCTTTCTCCTTCATTAAAAGTTCCATTGTGTGGATAGTGCTGTAATTTATTTTACTACTATGCTACTTTTGGACATAGGGGCTGTCTTAAAATTTGTACTCTTATGAATAATGCAGAATAAACATTTACAAGTGAAGATGTAACCGCATCTCTTGCATTTTCTATGGAACAGAGGGCTGCAGGTATGAATACCACATAAGCTATATAGTAGCAATACTTTTGTTTTTCAAGTTTGCCACCATCATATCCAGCAAACTCTACTGTCAGATTGTGGAGGAATGACAATCCTTACACCTTTTCTTACACTGTGCCCAATGCTGTGGTGGTTGGTGCACCATTCCCAAGCAGGGTCACCACTGCTGTCCCCATTCAGCTGTAGGCATTGTTATAACTCTTTAATATTTTGGTGGTTTGATTCATCTATTTTAGAAAACATTGAAGCACCTACTATTTATCTACATTAGGGAAATCATGGGTGAAAATTTGGCCTCTCCTGCCTTTGTTGTCATTTGTTTTCGATAAGATTAAACACTGGAAAAGGAGCAATACATCTTCTGTGACCTATTTTTTTGTGGGTCTAGAAAAGAAAAACCCTGAAGTTTCTCAAAACACTAAATACATATATATATATATGTATATATACTTCAGAGTATATATTTTACAAACCAAGATGTAATTTAAGATCCTTTCTTGACCTTGATATTAATGATAAATACTCTGTGTTCAAGGTGGTCAACCTATTTCTGAACGTGCCCAGGGAAGGCAGAGAGTTAGACAGAGGTCTGGTGTATTCAGGAGGATGCATGGTGGAGTCAGGCTGCTAGCTGCAAATCATGTGTTCTTCCTGAGTAGGCCTGTGACCTTGGGCAACTTAAACTCTTAGTTTTAAGTAGCTTCCATTTTGCAGGTCTTGAGGAATAACAAAGGCTGAGCAAATCTGAGATACTGGTATTGTCATACCTTTAAGGCATTTTTATCTTAGGACCAATCAAAAAACTGAGCCAGATGAGCTATATAGTAGCAATACTTTTGTTTTTCAAGTTTGCAACCATCATATCCAGCAAACTCTGCTGTCAGATTTCCCAGGAGATCTGTTTCGTGTTATACTCACTTATATTTTCTGAACTTTTCATCCATCAGGCTCCTCTTTCTCTAGACAGATCAATGTACACTTAAATTCACACAGCCCTTACTCTGCTGAACAGTACCCATTTGCTGTTTGCTAGTGACCTCTGTTGATGTAACAACAGTGGCTTCTGTCATAAGTATATGAGTTTACTGAGATGGTATTTTCTGAGTAGGACTCACAGGATCATAATATTTTATGTATTCATCAAATTTAGCACCATTTACTTTCTTCAGTGACTGGGCATATTGTCTAAATGTCCATTTAATGAATCTTGGACATGTTTGAAGAAATCCTTCAATCCTATGATCATAAATAAATTTCCTGGATGACCCTATGTGCTTACACATAGCACATGCTACAGAAATGTTCTGGAATATGGGCTAATATAGTTGGCTTAGAGACTGTTTTGGCTTCATAACTGGCATTATCTAGAAAGTTAGAAAAAAATCCTAAATTAGGTGTGGTCTGTATACTCATAATTCTAGGACCTAAGATTCCAAAGCATATGTATTGCCAGAGGCTTGACAACTCTGCATTTTGATTAGTTATAGTTTTTTTTTTGTAATGGTCTCTGTCTGTTGCAAACAAATAATTTCCTGATAAGGAGACAAAGATTATACTTGTCTATATGTATAAAGACAAATATTTAGAATATTTTAGAGTTTATGTTGTTTAGTAAAGTAATGGATGTAGTTTCATCTCCCAGATCCATGACTCTATGAGCTCTGGGTAGTTGGCTACGTTTCCAGTACCAGGAATAATTTCTTTCTTAGTGAGTGGCAATTAAAGAGTTGTTGGTTATTGGCAAGATCTGTGTGCCACTAGTACTTCCTCAGATTACTGTGCCATGCTGTTTTTTTCTTCTGCTTCATATGCATCATAGATCAGTAGAGAAAATTTACTCTCTCATATCTGTACATCTTTATGAGCTACAATGTGATATCTTATTACATGTATATATGCACAATTATCAGGGTGTAAGGATAACTGGCTTATCCTTTAACTGTAACGTGTGACACTGTATTTGGAACACAATTCTCTCTTTAAGCTACATGGGAGTATGCAGCAAATTACATTAATAGTAGCACTCTGCTGTTAACGAATGCCTGCAAATTATCTCCTGACTCTAGTCTCTTACCAGCTTTAATCTTTTGAGATGACTGTTCTACTTTCTGCATCTATGACACTTCTTTCATATAGATAAGGCCTATGTATAAATAGAAAGGAAACTGCATCCTTTGTGTGTGTGTGTTTCTGCTTCTAACATCTGAACAGATGGCAGATTGTTACCAAGTTGTTTCTGAGTTCACCTTTCCATTTTCTGAGTCAAAGAAGCTTTCATATGAATTCCTTGAGCGATCTTCTGGAAAATTATATATTATTGATAAAGCTTTGGCATGGGATATTGAGTTAGGCCTATTCTTGCATTCCGCTGAGCTCCTAATTAAGCTAGTTTATATGAAAGACCTAGTGTACGAGACTTGGAGTTGAATGTATTGATTTGCATATTGATTTCCTTTGAATCTGGTGCTTGCCTCAGTATATCACACCAGAACAGTCTCTGCTTTGTTTTGATAGGAAAGATAATTCAGGCAGTTGGGTTTATGGCTTAGGCTGTTAAATTGCAAAATAAAGTGAAAGTTGTCAACAATTTCCTTTTACAGCTTTTAGAAGAAGGGTTCAGACTAAAGTTATAGTGACTAAGCTATATGTTTACAGGATTTATTTGCTTACCTTGTATTAAACAGCAGTTTTTATCCTTAAATTATACTCAAATAATTCCATAACAGCATGGCTCTCTAACAAACTCAGAATCCTCTGGCTGACTTGAACAAACAGGCTACTGTACCCCCTCCCAAAGTCTCTGATCCACTTAGTGTTAGGTAGGTCTTCATACACACATTTCCATGTGCCATGGGTTCTATTGGTGGAGAGTTCACACTCTGAGACTGCTATTCTTCAGTGGTCTACAGGCTGCGTGCTGTTGTGCACAATTATATAGTGTTTATTTTGGAAAGTGTTGAGTGTTATTTTGACATGTTGCTCTGGAGTCTATTTCATCATAGGTATTCCTAGAATAGCTGTAAATCATTTGCTCTCTATAATTAAAAATGTTTAGCTAGCATACAAAACTTTATTTTGTGACATTTTTATATATATTATTGTGCCATGAATATATTCACCTTCCTAAATCATTTACTCTAAATGCAAGTACTTGTAATTTCATTTGGAGCTATGGGCCCTATAGCAATGAATAGAACATGGAGTTTTATAAAGCTTTATTCCCTGTTCTAGTTCTATCCAGTTTTATAATAGGAATATTCTTTACATGCTTAAAGCCTAATTTTAAATACAATATTCTCTCAAAGTTTTGGATCTGCATAATAGAATCTTTTTAACCTATTCCTAGTCCTTACCCCAGGTTATATATTTCTTTGTGAATAGCTATGTTGATGTTTGTATGTCTTACCCATCTAAACATGAACACCAATGTATACTTTGTGACAATTTCAATTTGTGATGTATTGTTTTTAGCTTCTCCATGTCCATGTTCTAATTATAAAGTCTTTAAAAATGTACCATGCCAAAAGGAAATGTGCCACGCATTCAGAAACCTGTAAGATACTATTTTAGAGAAGACACATGCATCTCTAGTTAACCCCCATTAAGGGAATAAAGGGTTAGAGAGAAGACATCTAACCAGGAACAGATAGGCAAGTCTATGTGCCTTACTTGTCAGGAGCTCTGTGCTTCTCTTACGTTTCTGCTTGTGTCTGTATGTTCATGTCTTGTGAATTAATCTTCCAGACTTATTTTTTTATGGCTAGTCACTTGATGGATGGGTTTGGAATACAGAAGCTGTTTTTAGCTCTGGAGCTAAACCAGGTGCTATTACTGCCCATCATAAGAGGTTTTAGGTTCCTAGCCATGCATTTCATCCCTGTAATTCAGTTCACTGCATGAGAAAGTACTCCATCCGTACCTGACACTCCTGTCACCATTTGCAACTGGGTCTGAGGGAGTTGATGCAGATTTGAAGATAACCTGACTCTTTTTATTTCCCTGAATAGCAAGCTCTCTTTCATCCTAGGCCACAAGCCATACTTCTTCTATTAACATTCATAGGAGTCCAGTTGATTTACTTAATTATTTTATATTGAAACTGTGGACTGAACCCAAAGACTGCTTGTTAGGCAATTGTTCTACCACTGAGCTAAATCCCCAATCCCTACACCCATTGAATTTACTTAGTAACTTTCTAGTTCTGTGTAGGAAATATATGAAGCCCTTCACCATTACTGATACTCCTTCAAACATCTGAGCACACAGTATAGTTCAATTTCTTAGACAGTATCTTTTGGAGATATATTCTTCTCTTAAAGCAAAATTATTCTGTGATTTGAATTATGTACATTCACTAGTGTAAGTACTTGATTTACATATATTTCTCCATTAAATTTCATGGGACACAGACTGTTTATATTTTCTTTCTCTCTTTTTTTTTGGTGGGGTGTATGTGTACGTGTGTGTGTGTGTGTGTGTGTGTATGGGTTTGGGGTGGTTGATATGAGCATCTTCCATTTTGCTTCACATTTTTCTGGAACTTGGTTTCTCAATAAGCTTCAAGCTTGCCTATTTGGTGGACTGGCTGGCCAGTGAGCTTCAGGGGACTTCCTGTCTCATCATCCTCACTATCTGCAAGGCTGGGGCTATAGGCACTTGAATCTGTGACTGGATTCTGGGGACATGAATCAAGTCTTGGTAGTTACACTGTATCAATGGGGGTGTCTCCTAGCCCTGAACATCTTTTCCTTTCTTACTTCTGAAATGTTAATCCCTTGTACATTATGAGAGCTTAACATATATACATCAAGAAAATGTTTACTAGATATTTTTGAAGGCACTGAGTCTTTTTATGTCAGCTTGTTTTGCAAGCTAGATTCTTTGGAATGGATATCTGGCAGAGGTTAGTGTGGAGGTTGCCAAAGACAGACTCCTGCTGGGATCAATACTAGTAAGTGGGAGGAAAAGATAAAACTGTAAAATGTTTAATTTTCAAGATTCATAGCCAGCCATTCAAGGAAGCAATTTTAAGACTAATCTTGATCTGACTCAAGGATCCATGGAATTTATAATCCACCCTTTAACTGTACCTTAGATTTTAACTTACTTGACTGTGAGGTGAGGCCATGGATATGGGGACTTGATTCTGAAGCTCTTCCAGCACTGGGGCTAAGAGCTGAGAGGTATATCACAGATCACACAAGGATTCCTTTCAGTATTCTATTTCTAGATGAAAAATGAATATATAAATTTTATTGTAGTCCACTTGGGCTGTTGAAACAGAGCACAGATCAGCAGTTTCAAAGCAATGGGAACTCACAATGGTCAGGAAGGCAGGTAGGCTGACTGCAGATCTTCACTTCTCCTTCCATTGCTCTGAGTCCAATTCCTGATCTCTCATCTTTAGCTTTGGGGAAGATCAACTGCTACAGCCTCTTCTCATTCCCTGCCTCCATTCCAATGGAACTAAGCAAATCCCAGCAGAACATCCTGCTTTTCTCTATCCTTTGGCCCTCCTTAGTCAATGCTTTGTAACTCATTCTGATTCCTAAGTGTCAGTTTACAATACCTAAAAACACACTTTACCAGGAACCCCCAGTGGCCAAACCTATCAGGATCCCAGAAAAATTTTCTATCAGGAAACACAAAGCTCTCCTAAGAAGCAGAGGGTGAAAGAACCTAAGGAACAAAACACCCACACAGTAAAGGCAAGACCAGATATCAGTACATAGAATTCCAATCTTTCCAAGTACAGATGCCCAGAAACCAAGGTAAAGCAACAGTAACAGCGAGGACAATAGCTCTCCACTAGAGCCTAACAATCTTTACCACAGTACACCCTGAGTTTAGCAATGTAATGGAAGCACACGATGAAGATCTTAAAACTAGTCATTACAAATGCAATAAAGATCCTTAAAGAAGAAATAAATAAATTCCTTAAAGAAATCTATGAAAACACAGTGGTTGGAAGTAAATAAAACAGTTTAAGACTTGAAAGTAGAAGTAGAATAAATAAAGCAAACCAAAACCGAGGAAAATCTAGAAAAGAAAAAAATTTAGAACCTTAACAGGAACCTCAGAAGTAAGTCTCATCAACAGAATATAAAAGATGGAAGAGACAATCTCAGGAATTGAAGACATATAAAAGAAATGGATATTACAACATGTATCCTAATCAATCTTAATAATAAAAACCCAGAGCCAGATTTTGGGATAAATTCTGAAAGATCAGTAAGACAAAGGAACAAGCCACTGGCAACTCTCACCTTGCCAGCTCCTCAGCTGAAAGGGCCTGAGCTCCTGTCTCCTCCTGTCTTAAATTCTTCTCTCTGCATATCATTTTCTGTCTCCTCCTTTCTAGTGCTGGGATGTATTAGGAGGCTTCAGGTGGTCCAGTTGTTAGAATATGATGACACAGATTGTGGTTTGGGTGGGGTTTGGCCTTTGGGATGTCCCTCTGCCTGTGTTTTGCTAGAAATGTGGCTTAGGGTGTTCTATCAGCTTTCTTAGGATTAGGGTGGAGCTGGGTATGATTGGGTTATTGGAGGATGTGTCCCAAGGCTGGGGTTTGGAAAGTAGTAAGGTCTTACGTTAGCCTGAGGAACTGGGTGCTACTCACCTCTTAGTCAGCTGTATATTGAGAGCTCACTGGACCCTTTAAAAGTCAGGAGAGCCTGGACAGATGTTCTACAAATTCTAAGAGACCACAAATACCAGCTCAAACCACAATACCCAGCAAACATTACAACCACAATAGATGGAGAAAATAAAAGATTTCATGTTAAAACCAAATTTAAGCAATATATGTCTACATATCTAACTCTACAAAAAGTGAATAAGGAAAATTCCAGCCATAGGGAATAAATAATCCTAGACCAGAAAATTTTAAAAAGGCAATTGTGTACAGCACACTCTCTCTCTCTCTCTCTCTCTCTCTCTCTCTCTCTCTCTCTCTCTCTCTCACACACACACACACACACACACAAACATCTAAACCAGAACCCAAAACAAAAGCCACAGCAGCATAATAACAGGAATCAACAAACACAGCTTATTGATATTCTCAGCATTATTTGTCTCAATTTTCTCTGTAATCTATTTTGTTAGACAGGCAAACAGAATGTATTTGAAAACAGGATCTTTCTCTCTGCTATATCCAATACATCTGAGCATCTAGGATAGACATTACCTCAAAGTAAAGGGTTGGAAAAAATAATCTGAGCAAATGGACATATATGACAAATCTGACAAAATAGATTAAACCAAAACTAATTAGAAATAGGTAACAGCACTACATACTAAAGCAAAAGTCTACACTCACCAAAAAAGTCTGCTCGCCAATAATCAAGACACTAAAACTACAGAACAAAGAAAATATACTAAGAACTGCAAAGGAAAAAAGGCCAAATCACCTATGAAGTCAGACCTATCAGAATAACACCTGACTATTCAATGGAAACAATGAAAGCAAGAAGGTCCTGGTCACTGAAAGTGCATGAATGCCCACCTAGAATACTGTACCCAGCAAAATTATCAATCAATATTGATGGACTAAACAAGATATTTCATGACATAGCCAGATTTAAACAATACCTAACCACAAATCCGGCTCTACAAAAAGCCCCAGAAGGAAAACTCCAACCTAAGGAAACCAGTAACACCTATGTAACCACAAACAATTGCTAAGCCCACAGAAGAACCCCCCCAAAAAGAAAATACTAGCTACTATAAAAAATAACAGAAAATATCGATCATTGGTCATTAATATCACTTAATATCTATCAAGGCACACAATTTCCCAAATGAAAAGACACACCCTAGCATGATGGATACAAAACCAGCATTCATCCTTCTGCTGCAAACAAGAAACACACCTCAACTTCAAAGACAAACAAGCTCAGAGTAAAGGGTTAGGAAAAGACTTTATAATAAAATGGCCCTAGGAAACAAGCTGGTCTAGCCATTCAAATATCTAACAAAATAGGCTTTAAAGTATAATCAATAAAAAGAGATCAGGGCAGACACTACTTATTTATCTGAGAAAAAATCCACCAAAATAAAATTTTAATCCATAATATCTATGCCCCTAACACAAGGGCACCTACATATGTAAAAGTAAAAGGAACACTACTAAAGCTTAAACCTCATATCAAGCATAATACACTAATAGTGGGAGACTTCAATACCCTACTTCCAACTTTGGATAGAGTTCTAACTAGACAGAGACTCAACAGAGAAATAAGGGATCTAGCAGAAGCTATGACCCAAATGGACTTAATAGATATATACCGAAGCTTCCATGCAAACAAAGAGGAATATACATATTTCTCAGCACCCCATGGAACTTTTTCTAAAACTGACCACATACTAGGTCATAAAGCAAATATCAATAAATACAAAAAAATGGGTATAACTTCTTATACCACATTAGATCACCATGGTCTAAAGTTAGAGTTCAACTACATTAAAAATCACAGAACGCCTACCAACTCATGGAAACTAAACATCACTCAACTGAACCACCTCTGGGTCAAGGAAGCAATTAAGAAAGAAATCAGAGTCTTCCTAGAATTTAACAAAAATGTATCCACAACGTACCCAAACATGTGGGACACAATGAAAGCAGTCTTAAGAGGAAAATTTATAGCACTAGATGCCTATATGAAAAACGTACAGAAATCTCACACTAGAGAACTATCAGCACAGCTGAAAGCCTTAGAACAATTAGAAACAAACACACCTAGAAGGAGTAGATGGCAGGAAATAATAAAACTTAGAACTGAAATCAATACAATTGAAACAAATAAACAAAAAAAATACAAAGAATCAATGAATCTAAGAGTTGGTTCTTTGAGAAAGTCAACAAGATGGATAAACCCTTTTCCAAACTAACCAAAAAACAGAGAGAGAGAGTATCCAAATCAACAAAATCAGAAATGAAAAGGGGTACACACGAACAGAGTCCCAGGAAATCCAGAGAAGTATCAGGCCATACTTTGAAAAATCTATATTCCACAAAAATGGAAAACCTGGAAGAAATGGAAAGCTTCTTGAACAGGCACCATTTACCAAAATTAAATCAAGTTCAGGTTAAATACCTAAACAGACCCATAACCCTAAAGGAAATTGAAGCTGTCATTAAAATACACCCAAGTGAAAAAAGCCCAGGTCCAGAGTTCCACCAGATATTCAAAGAAGAGCTGTTACCAATACTCCTTAAACCATTTCACACAGTAGAAACTGAAGGAATATTGCCACACTCCTTTTATGAGGGCACAATTAACCTAATACCCAAGCCACTCAGAGATACAACAAAGAATAGTTACAGACCAATTTCCCTCTTGAATATTCATGCAAAATTTTCAACAAAATTCCTACAAACTATATACAACAATATATAAAAAATATCATCCACCATGATCAATTAGACTTCATTCCAGAAATGCAAGGATAGTTCAACATAAGAAAAACAAAAAATGTCATCTATCATATGAACAAACTGAAGGAAAAAAGACACATGATCATATCCTTAGATGCTGAAAAAGCCTTTGACAAAAATCCAACACTCCTTTATGATAAAAGTCCTAGAGAGATCAGGAATACAGGGAAAATATCTAAATATAATAAAGTCGATTTACAAGAAGCCTACAGCCAACATCTAACTTAATGGAGAATACTTCAAAGCAATCCCACTAAAATCAGGAACTAGACAAGGATGTCCTCCTTCCCCTTATCTATTCAATATAGTTATCAAAGGTTTAGCTAAAGCAATAAGAGAACAAAAGGAGATTAAGGGGATATAAATTGGAAAAGAAGAAGTGAAACTATTTCTATTTGCAGATGACGTGATTGTATACTTAAGTGATCCATAAAATTCTACTAAGGAACTTCTCCAGCTGGTAAACACCTTAAGCAATGTAGCAGGATACAAGATTAACTCAAAGAAATCAGTAGCCCTCTTATACACTAAAGACAAACAGGCTGAAAAAGAAATAAGGGAAACATTACCCTTTATAGTAGCTGCAAATAGTATTAAATACCTTGGAGTAACGATAACCAAAGAAGTAACAGATCTATTTATCAAAAACTTTAAATCACTGAAGAAAGAAATTGAAGAATATATCAGAAAATGGAAAGCTTTCTCATGTTCCTGGATAGGTAGCATCAACATAGTAAAAATGGCAATTCTAACAAAAGCAATCTACAGATTCAAAGCTCTTCCCATCAAAATCTCAACACAATATTTTACAGATCTTGAAAGAACAATATTCAGTTTCATTTGGAATAACAGGAAAGCCAGGATTGCCCAAACAGTTTTTCTCAACAAAAGAACCTCAGGAGGCATAACCATCTTCAATTTCAAGTTCTACTATAGAGCTTCAGTAGTAAAAACAGCCTGGTACTGGCATAAAAACAGACATGTGGATCAATGAAATCAAACTGAAGATTCCAACATGAACCCAAAAATCTATGAACACCTGATCTTTGGCAAAGAAGCCCAAAATATTCAATGGAAAAAAGACAGTATCTTTAACATATGGTGTTCGCATAGCTGGATGGTAGTGTGTAGAAAACTGCAAATATATCCAAGCCTGTCACCCTGTACAAAACTAAAATCCAAGTGGATCAAAGACCTCAACATAAACCCAGCTACATGAACTTGATAGAAAAGAAAGTGGGAAGTACCCTCCAACACACTGGCACAGGTGACTGCTTCCTAAATAGTACAGACACTAAGGACAACAATCAATAAGTGGGACCTCCTAAAACTGAGAAGCTTCTGTAAGGCAAAGGACACAGTCAATAAAACACAAGGACAGCCTACAGAATGGGAAAAAATTTCACCAACCCTACAACTGACAGAGGATTGATCTCTCAAATATATATAGAGAACTAGGGATCAAAACCCTTAAGAACCTAATTAAAAAATGGAGTTCAGAACTAAGAAGAGAATTCTCAGCAGAAGAATTACAAATGGCTAAAAGGCACTTGAAAAAGTGCTCAATATCTTTAGCCATCAGTGTAGCAGGAAATCCAAAGCTATGCAAAAAAAACCCCACACCGGAGTGCTGAGCTGGGTGGAGTGTGGACGACTGGGGAGAAACGACAAAAGAGGGACGCGCTGGAAGACAGAAGTGGATGCGCGTTGCTGGACGAGTGGCATGGAGTAGGAAGGACCGTCCGGATGGGACTGCTTCTGCTCTCGGCAGCTGGGATCACTCCTGCTCTCCAAGGATCACTCCTGCTCTCCAAGGATCACTCCTGCTCTCCAAGGATCGCTCCTGCTCTCTGCTGTTGGGATCACTCCTGCTCTCTGCTTCTCCGCCCTTCTCCTACCTTTTCTCCTCCTCCCCTGGAACAATCCCTGTTATGTAAGTAACTTTTAAATAAAAAACCTTATTTAGCATATATTTCATGGTGGGTTAGTACCGCAATACATCAGAGACATGAAAGTCAAAACAACTTTGAGATATCACCCTACACCTATCAGAATGGCTAAGATTAAAAACACAAATGACTGCCTATTCTGCAGAGGATGCAGAGCAAGGGGAACACTCCTCCATTGTTGGTGGGTGTGTAAGCTTGTTCAGCCTCTCTGGAATGCAATATGGCTGTTTCTCAGAATACTGTGAATTAATTTCTTCAAGGATCCAGCAATACCTCTTTTAGGCATATACCCTCAAGGTGCACATTAGGACTCCAAAAAGCATTAGCTCAACTATGTTCATAGCAGCATTATTTGTAATAGTAAGAACCTGGAAACAACATAGTTGCCCCTCAACTGAAGCATGGATTAACAAACTGTGGTATAGCTAAACTATGAAGTACTACTCAGGAGTAAGAAAAAATAATATCCTACAATTCACAGGCAAATGGATGGATTTGGAGAATATCCTCCTGAGTGAGGTATCACAATCTCAAAAAGATAAGCAGGAGGTGAACTCACTCATTAGTGGACTTTTTTTTTAAATGATGTCATTGTATACTAGAGCTCAAGGTTAGAATGTAGCTAAATAACACAATGCCTCACTTCTGCATTGAAGACCTCTAGCAGGTCTTTGGGTGAGCAAGGACTCCTTTTCTTTTAGTGGCTGGCCATAGGGAGTTTAATTATACTTCAGTAACTAAATGAGCAGCATGAATAGGTGGTTTTGTAAATAGAGAGATCATAAGAGTGGGTATGAATCTGAGAGGACTGATAACTGAGTTTGATGGGGTGCTTGATATAAAATCACCAAACAATAAATAAAAATATTATGTTGAAAGAAAAGATATATGCTAGTGCAATATTGGTACAATGCTTGTGGGAGAAACCAGCCAGTATCTAATTTGAGTTAAAGCTCACTTTACAAGATGTTACCCTTACCTGACATATATGTCCAAGAGCCTAATACTAGATATCCAAGGGATTGAAAGTACCAAATAATATTATTATAGAAAACAAATGAAATGTAGCAATAAAATACTCCTAATGACATTCTACTATACCCATAGATCAGTGTCTTGCTTGACACTCATCGTAGGAACTTTCTCCTGCTCCAGATGTGAACAAATACCGAGGCTCACAGGCTAATATTATACAGAGAGTGAGAGATCTTGAGACACTCAGTCCTAAATGGGATGTCTCCATCAAGCCACTCCCCTCAGGGGTCAGAGAACAGTGCAAAAATGGAGGCAGATGGTACATAAGATCAAGAGAGTATGGAGAACACCAAGAAGACAAGACCCTCTAAATCAACATCATCGAGGCACATATAACTGTGCAGAGACTGATGCAGCATGGGTAGGTTCTGTACCTGTCTGCCTCAATGGGGCCCTAGAGCAGAAAGAGATGTGGATACATGCTCTTATCTCTAACCCAGAAACAATCTGCAATTGTAGATATCCACCTACAAATGTGAATTTAGTTTTCTCCAAGGGAGTCTAAGAGAAGAAAATCATGTCTTCAGTGACATGACCAGGAACAGATTCACCAATAGAAAACAAACTCATTGGTATCTTTGGAAAGTGCCTGTTTTATAATATCATGTTAGGCTTTCCTATTTTTCTTAAATTTTATCTATATTTTATTTTCTTTATATATATTTCTCTTCCCTATTTTTACACTGCAAGTCCTTTATATATATATATATATGTGTGTGTACATATATATATATACATAATATATATTATGACCTTGAGTTAAGTTTGTTCATGGAATTCCTGGGTATGTGTACAAGTCTGTCTCTGTTTTGTGCTTTCTTAGAATCTTTTCCTTCTGCTTGTTTTGTTAAATTATGATGCATTAGTTTTTGTTTTATCTTATTATTATCCCTTAGAAGTATGTTTGTTCTCTAATAATACACAGAAAGGGATCTGAATGGGAGGTGAGGTGAGGATTGAGTTAGGAAGAGTTTTCAATGAGAAAAAACTATAATCAAAATATATTATGTGTGGAAATAAACTCAAGTACAATAAGAGAAAAAAAACCCCAGTGACAGAAAGTTACTTCTTATTGTTCTAGAGTTTGAAAATTATGAGGTGAAGGCCTAGCAGATCTATTTTATGGGGTAGATGCACTTTGTGGTACATAGATGGTGACTTCCTATTCTCTTCCTATGGTGGAATGGCCTAGCTATCTCTCTGGGATCTCTCTTGTAAGAGTGTGGATCATGAGAATTCAATACTCATGATTTAATAAATTACAAAATTACCACCACTTAAATCCACTGAAGGCTTGAATCACAATACATGAGCTTCGGGGTAATATTAAATACCTTTCAAATGGCCTTTTATTTACTATTGCTTGGTGTGGCTTTTATGATCTATTTCAAATGTATATGGTATCTAATTAATTTTGAGAAAGTCTGGCTTATTCCAAGACACGGTCTCTGTCTCTAGTAGATTATTAAACAACATACAAATACTGGAGTTCTTATTTGATATAGTAATCTATTTAGGAGCCATGTATTTTACGGTTTAAAATTGAAAAACTGTATTATCTAGCAAGTCCACATTTGGATATATATTTGTGTTATCTCAAAACAACATTATACAAAATATTCAAGATATGGGAACATCTAATGCTCATTGACAGATGAATAGGTAGGGAATATATGTTAGAATTTTTTGATACAAATAATTCCATTCATTTGAGAAAATTATCTACCAGATTACTCTGTATGTAAGTCTGTGGGACATTTTATTAACTAATATTGTGAGAGAGCCTACTCTCCTGAGGGCAGTGATAACCCTGTGCTGGAAACTCTGGGTTGTATATGAAAGCAAGCAGAACAAGGCAGTATAGATCAAGCTAAGAAGGAGCACTCATCCATGATCTCTGCTTCAGTTCCAGGTTCCTACCCTCCTTAACTTCCTGCTAGGACTCCACTCAATGATGGACAGTGATTGGGATGTGTAAGCTAAATAAATTCTTTCTTCCACAAGTAGCTTCTGCTCATCATCCTTATCTTCTCTACTACAGCAATAGAAGACACCCTGGGACAATATGCATACATAAAATAGAATATTATTTTACAGAGCCTCAAAAATTACAGAATCTTGCATTTTGTGACAGCGTGAATAGACTTAGAAGACATTAGGACACTTAAATAAGTAGTCACAGGACATGTTCTACATGATTCTATTGCAAGATGAAGGCAAAATGATCAAAATTAGAAACGGAGAGAATAGTGGGTGCCAGGAGCTGGAGAGAGGCAAAAGGACCATTGTATCTCAATAGCTATAAAGCTTCACTTATTGAAAAAGAAAACCTATTTTTAGAAAGGTAGTGCTATGCACTATATGTGGAGAGGATACTGTGTCAAAGCCCTGACAGTGAGAAGCAGATGAATCAGTAAATAAAGTACTTGCTGGGCAAATTTGGGATCTGAGTTTAGATCCTTGACACTCACATGGGAAGCTGGACATGGTAGCATACACAGAACAAGGAGACAGGCAGATACCTGGACCTTGTTGTTCAGGTAGCATAGCTGAACCCGTGATTCTCTAGGTCCAAAAAATAATATTAACAATGATTTAAAAAGACACAATGTCAAACTCTGGCCTCCACATGCCTATGTACAAATATGCATTTGCAGGCACAAGTGAACATATTGTATAAATATGTGCCTACAATCACACACACACACACACACACACACACACACACAGTACTCCTCCACATATACACAGAAGTTCCTGCTGAAATAAACATACAATAGTAACCACACAAACATAATGTGACATGGAAACATTTGAAAGTAAAAATATATATTTTAGGGCTCTAATTTGATGGTGATATCATAGTGTGTAAGTATTCCCAAATACATATTAAATTTATGCATTTGTTTTTTTTACCAAAGTAACCTCTTTTCTGAGACAGGATCTTAGTATGTAGAGGTATCTGCTTGCATGTCCAGTTCAAAATAACTTTTAAGTTAAAAATTATTTTATGTGTTTGAATGTTTTGCCTGCATGTATTCCTGTACACTGCAAGCAAGCCTGGCACCATGGAGGTTTTAGAAGGCACTGGATCCCCTGGAAATGGGATAACAGGTAGTTGTGAGTCACCATGTGAGTGCTGGGAATCAAAACTGAGTTCTTTGTAAAAGCAACTTGTACTCTTACCTGCTGAGGTATCTCTCAAGCCACCTCAAATTTTTAAGAGAAGCCCATTTTCACATAGACAGTATTTTATTGACATAAAAAAGGACTTCAACATTTATTTGTAATTTTACCTTCACTTGATTTCTAGGTTGAAAATATACTATAACCCCTAGAAAATATCTGACTTTTTATTTATAGACATTTAAACTCTTGTCCTTGCTGTTTCTTTGGGGACCAGGATGTACATGTCTCCACCCTGCCATGTGTACTCTCTTTCCCATCCATGTCTGGATGTGCTTTGGGACTCAGATCAAATGATGCATTTTCTACAAAACATTTTTTGAATTTCTCCCCTGACTCTCCTTTTAGGCCTGTTTGTACTCTCTGTATTTTGAAGAGACTTCTCTAAGAACTGTCTTCTTTGTTGTAATTTCTTTACATCTCTCTCTCTCTCTCTTACATCCATACTGAGGCCTTTGGTGGGCAGAGACCACATTGTATTCATGTATTTTTAGACTATATTTGAGGGCCTTGCCCCAGTGATGTGCTGAGCTGTCTCATAAGAACTTGCAAGTAGCAAATGTTAAACTTGAAGAGATTTTATGAATAGGATGTTAAACAGAAATCATTAAAAGTTAAATTGTATGAAGGTATTAAAAGCAACATAACTATACACATAAATATTTGTTTTAATAATTATAGATTTTTATAACATTACAAACAATTATTCATCTTTTTAATTATTAGTTGGTGATTTTACATCATGTACCCCATCAAACTCAGTTATCAGTCCTCTCAGTGTTATACCCACACATACGATCTCCCCATTTACAAAAAAGCCCATTCATGTTGCTCATTTAGTTACTGGAGTATAATTAAACTCCCTGTGGCCAGACCCTTAAACAAAATGAAATCTTCCTTACCCACAACCCTGTCAGAGGTCATCAATGCAGAAGTGAAGCCCTGGATTATTTAGCTATGCCATTATTCATCTTATAATATTATCATAATATGTTAAAGTAAATATGATCCTCAGAATTGCCCAGGTCCTCAGAATTTCCAAGATTTCTCTATCACACATGCTCTTGAAGTTATTTACATGTTCAATGTCTGTAATAGGCACTAGGAGTCCTTCCTAACTCCATGTTCATTGAGATCACACTGGAACCTTGAAATTCACCATAATGAAAGAAGTAATCATAAGACCAGGCAATGGGCTGATATAAACAGATCCCTGATGGATATACATGCAGTGATTAATATGAGGTGATCTTAGGATGAGTGTTGGAAAATTTTGTCTAGACTGGTTCTGAGATTGGCAGGTGTGGGAGCTTAGATGGAAATTTGGTGAAAACTGCATGAATCTCAGGATCTGCATAGACCTACAGACTGATCTTATGGAGATGTCACGATCAGCCATTTGACAACCATTCTTGTTTGTAGTGTTTTCTTGCACTAAGTAATAGGTTGAGCCTGGGATACACTACTCACATTTGTCAGAATTTTTTTCTCCATATTCAATTCTTTAGTTACTTTCAGAAGCTGGAGATACCTGTGGTCGAGTGTCAGCTGAGAGAGAGGCTGACTTTTCTTATTTATTTTTAGCTGAAACTTGAAGACAGAGGCCATGGGCAACTGCATGAAATTTTACTTGCAAATATGATTCATTTTGACTGCCATATGGCAATATCATGATGCACATTTATTTTTTCTCAACTATGGAATGTGAATATTCTCAGACAAAATATATGGTTAGTGACATTGTTGCTTAGGGCACTAGTGGGAATGTGTTACTGAAGAAGTCAGGGGTTACATCTGCAAAGTCACTAAGGAAACTGTGGAACAGTGTAGTCATGTATAATTCTGCCCTGGATGTCAAGGGAAGCAGGTATATATGAGGCTTAAGTGACAAATGTAAGACTCTATTATTTCAGAATATATTCCTTTGGTCTTCCTCTCTATTGGTCTACACAGGAAACATGATGTGAATAATACCATCTTCTATTTATTATTTCTTTTATTAAAATAGATTTTTAATATAGTCTGATTACAGTTTTCCTTCCCTCTACCTCCCAGTTACTCCTCACTTACCCTTCCATCTGGATCCACTATCTTTATGTCTCTCTTTAGAAAACAAGGAGAATCAAACACATTGAAGTAAGAAAAAATGAAGAAACAGGAAGAAAAGTATCCAAGAAAAGCCACAAAAAACCAGGTCAGACAAAGAGAGCCATGGTTTTTAAAGTGAAAAGATCTTTATTTTTCTACTATAAATTCATACTTAGAAGTACAATTTCAAAATAAATAAGTAAAGAAGGAAAAAATTCAGTATTACCTATGTTATCAACCTGAGATGACATTTTGAAACTGTTGGCATTTATTTATCTTTATCTATGGCTCAATTAGCCAACAAGATTGCATTGAGTTTTATTTTTCACAATTTGTATGTAAAATCATTAGATTTCTCAGTGGTTTCTACTTGTAAAATAATAACTTAATATCCTATGTCTAAGCATATAAGCCTTAGGAAAGTTCTGATACAATACCTTACTCCATTGGAACAGGGAGTTCATGATCTGATACACTTACAAATAAGTCTGGAACTATTATTACCTCTGGATTCACAGAAAGATCTGGCACAGTTGAGAAGAATGGGGCTTGTGACGTCCACTGGCTTTTGAGCACTGCAGATTTAAGAAGCTAATGGTACTAGAAATATGGAATGGGTTGCATTGGCCCCATTCATCCAACAGATTCCTGTAGAGAACCAAAGATGAGTAAGGATCAGTTACTTCTCACATCACTGCATTCTGCAGGCAAATAACTTAAATAGAACACCACAGTTGATACTCTAAAGGTTTTAAACAGAGATCTATGGAGCCACAAGTGATGTAGTGATCCATTCCTCCTGGAGGATGCTTCAGCTGGATCATTTCTTTTTTTCCAACAGCAAAAACTTTAAAATAATGGAATCCAGAGCCCAATACACTCCAAAAGGAATACCATTTATGTGTCTATCTTGACTACTACTTCCTAGGCTAAGGCTTACTTTTCCTGCAGACCTTTCCCATACCATGGCAGAAATAGTGTACCATAGCTACCACACTATTTTATATCATATATATGTACATAAAATCTCTATATATATGTACATATGAGCAATGCTCTGAACAATAAAGTATTATTAAGTGCATATCTCCTTTCTTCCTAAAATATAGCATTTTAATAGCCTACATGTCTCTTTATATTTATTTAATATCACCAACATCATCTTATTGTTGTCCAACATCTAGAATAAATCATATTTTAATATTTTTTCTTAGATATCAGTAAAACTATGAAGCATTTATATCTAATCTACTATATAGATAACATATTTTTTCATTTTTATTATTAATAAAGTCTCATTTTTTTATCCATGTATCCCCTTGTTCAAATGCCCTTCCCCTCCTGCCCCTACAAGTCACTCTTCTCCCCATCTCCTTATCTCCTCCCCAGCAAGGACAGGTGGTGAGGATACTGGGTCTGCCAGGAGTGGATGCTGAACTGAGCAATACCAGATCCTTGGGACCTCCTGCCTTTGCTGGGGAGGAGATAAGGAGATGGGGAGAAGAGAGAGTGACTGGGAGGGGCAGGAGGCAGAAGGGAGTTTGAACAAGGGGATGCATGGATAAAAAGAAAAAAAAGTACAAAAAAAGAGGAAGTGTCACTCTGAGAGACCTCAGAAACCAAGTATTGTAGCTATTGCATGACATTTGCTCTTTGGGCTTGGGTTATATATTTTTATCTCATTTTCCTATGCTTCTGTTTTAAAGCACTATAATAGAAGATGTTAGATTGAACTGCCTCTTTTTAGATTTTCTACTCTTAGTATATGGATGAATAGATTAATTTATGGTGCTATTAATTTGTTACCTTTCACCAGACATAAATTAATTTTATATATGCTGGTGTGACTCTAGAGTGTACAGATATAGGACAGCTCTCAGGCCACAAATTATGTTATTAAAATTGGACATGGATATCTAAATTATGAGCAACAAAATTAATAGGGGACTGTTTACATGACTAATTTTAAGTGCACAGCTGATTAGTACTGTCTTTAGATACATAAAAATAAGGAAGGAATTCTACTTGGTTCTTTGAGCGAAGACTTTTTCTGCTCTGCTCCAGATGTTGATCTACTTATATTCTATGCTCCTGATTCTTATAATTCTATTCTCAGCTCCTTTTAATTTGGTGTGTACATGCAAGGGTGTGTGCACAGATGTGTGTATCTGTATGTATGCATGTATGTGTTCATGTGAAGTTTGTTGTTTGTGTAGTAGTATATATTTACATATGAGTCCCTGCATGTGGATACTTGAGGTCAACTTTGAGTGCAACCTGGAAACAACCTAGATGTCCCTCAACTGAAGAATGGATTAACAAACTGTGGTACATCTACACAATGGAGTGCTACTCAGCAGTAAGAAAAAATTATATAAAAAATTTGCAGGCAAATGGACAGATTTGGAGAATATCCTCCTGATCTAGGTATTTCAAACCCAGAAATATAATCAGGGGATGTACTCACTCATTAGTGGACTCTAAACAAAAGAGCAAAAAGCAAAGCATGTTCAAGCTGCAAACCACAACCCCCGAACAGCTTGGGATCTGAAGCACCTTGAACTTGAACTGGCACTTTGGAGCCCATTCACTTCAGTGGAACACTTGAGCCAGTCTTGATGTGGGGATAAGGAAAGTGGGTTTGCCTGGAGTGGAAGCTAAACTAAGCCACCTTGGGACCTTGGGACCTCCTGTCCTTGCTGCGGAGAAGATATGGAGATGGGGAGAAGAGTGACTTGTAGGGGCTGAAGAGGAAGGGCATTTGAACAAGGGTTACAGGAATAAAAAAATGAGACTTTATTAATAGTAAAAAATGAAAAAAGATTTTGCAAACCATATACAACAATATATAAAAAAATATCATCCGGCAGAATCCCAGCATACTCTGGAGCAGGGGCAGGTAAACTCTGCCCCTGACCACATCCACAGCTCCTGCTGAGGGAATTTGCACGGCTCCGCACCATGACCTCGAACTGAGCAAACCAACTACAGGGGTCTCTGAAGGGCAGATTAAGACCCCGCCCAGAGGTGAGGAGGGGACAAGAGGCCTCAGCGCCTATATCCCAGCCTGGGAGGGAGAGCTGAGCTCCCATTGCTTCCGGTTCTGCTTCCGGGACCGAGTGCTGTCTGCAGATTCCCAGCACACTCTGGAGCAGGGGCAGGTAAACTCTGCCCGTCACCAAACCCACAGCTCCTGCTGAGGGAATTTGCACAGCTCCCCACCATGACCTCGAACTGAGAGAACCAACAACTGCAGGGGTCTCTGAAAGACAGAATCAGACCCTGACCAGAAAGGTGACAGGAGGCACACAAACCCAAGTGCCACAACTGACCAGGACCCATCTAATCATGAACCACTGAAGCCATGGGCAAACGTCAGTGCAAAAAATTACATAATACTACAAAGGACAACATGGTAACTCCAGAAGAGAGTGGCGATCTTACAAATACAAGACCTGAACTGAGCAATGAAGAGGAAACAGAAGGAAGCAACACCAAAAATTCCTTTTTGATGATCATCGAAGCTC